>JANAVB010036820.1:2684251-2826430 GCA_029216955.1 Iris pallida | reverse complement strand
TTTCCATATTGGAATATACTTCGTATGAATACAGCTGGCATGTCTACGTTTATAGTCCTACGTATTTTGGACTGGGGCGTTACAGCGTGCTCTAAAGAAGCTTAAATGGCTGGCAGGCTCACGCACATCTGGAGGATGCAGAGCGGTTGACTGAAGAGGCCGAGCGTCGAGCCAAGCGGCGGTTTGAGCGGTCGACGGCCGTACTGAGGGACCATCTTAGAGAATTATGTATCGCCGAACCATAGTCGGCTTTTTCTTTTCTTTCTCTCTTTATGTTTCTTCATCTTTTTGGTAGGGACGTGGTCCCAAAGAATGTAGTACTTTTGATTTGATTTGAATAAATGACTTTGTTTGCAGCATCCTTTATCTGTCGTGCTTATACTACATTTATGTGTTTGCCCCAGTGGGGCTTTTTCTGTGGACCTATTATCCTTGGCATACCTTAGTTTTAGGTACGGATAATAAGTTTGATAGGGATACATAGAACAACTCCTCGATAAGGTGGATATGGAAGTTCTTGGTATCAGGCGAAAGAATGCCATGGAACAGCTGGGTTCCAGAGGCATGTGATAAATGAGAAAAGAGGTGCATGTACTAGGGACCTAGTACAGTATTTGTGGTCAACTGCGGATATTTGTGGTCAATTGTGAATTTGTGGGCCAATTATCCTTGGCGTACCCTGGTTTTGGGTACGGATAATAAGTCGAGAGAAAACCAACATACTTACTCAGAGGCAATGAGGACATGGTAAATATGAGGTTTCTTCAATGGAGTCTTCCTACTCAGAGGTAATGAGGACGTGGCAAGAGTGGACACCATGAAGGGTACATAGAACAACTCAGAGGTAATATGGACGTGGAAGTTCTACGTGAGGGGTGGTTTGTTTTTCATGGAAGTAAACAACTCAGAGGTGACATCGACGTGGTTGTTTCGAGAAATTTGTGGATCTGTTACCCTGTTTATGTACTGAAAGTGTGGACACTAGATCATGAAAGATGCTCTTTTGGGAAGGAAGTTCAGAGGTATGATCATACATGACTTACTACCCAGAAGATGCGATATAGATTCATTTGGGATGACCAGAGTGTAAGTTCAGCGGTACCTAAGGGCACATAACTTAACAGTCTGGTAGATTTGGAGGTGTTGTTTAGATATAATACTTCTTCTGGAACTTGCCGTTGACGGGCAACATGAGCAAGTCTCCGTTTTTTTTTGTGAGGCGTTAAGCACCATTAGAGAATACAGCCTCGATGACAAATGGGCCTTCCCACTTTGGCTGGAATTTGCCAGTTTTGTGAGTCATAATCATCCCTCCGAACTGCCAGAACGAGATCGCCCACTTGGAATGTTCTGAGTTTAACCTTCTTGTTGAAGGCTCTAGAGATGCGGGCTTGATACATCTCGATTCGTTGTTGAGCTAACAGCACTTCTCATCTAAGGCCTCCAACTCTTGTAGCCGGCGACGGTAATTATCATCCGTCGTCAATCGATAGACGAGGGCGATACAGAGGGGATTTGGATCTCTAGTGGGAGAACTGCCTCACTCCATACACCAGAGAGAATGGTGTGTTCCCGGTGGCCGTCCGGACTGTAGTACGGTACGCCATAAGCATTCGCCAAGCTTTTCATTCCAGTCGTGTTTGTTGGAAGACTACGAACTTCTTGAGCAGCTTGATTATGTTTTGTTGAATGCTTCCGCAAAACATTTGCCGCCGATTGTACGGTATTGAGGCAACATTCTGGATCGATGTTTGTCGCAAAACGATAGAAGGCGTGGCTTGCGAACTGCGGACCATTGTCGTAGATGATCTTTCGAGGCAGTCCAAAGCAATAGATGACGTGATGCTTAGGAAGCTGATCACGTTTGATGTCTTTACTTCTGTAAGCGGGACAGCTTCCACCCACTTGGAGAAGTAATCTATGATTTCCAGTATGAAGCGGTGTCCTCGGGACGAAGGCGGAGTGATCGGACCGATGATGTCCATTCTCCATGCTTTGAACGGCCAGGATGCCACCGTCGGATGTAAGGACTCGGATGGCTGGTGGATAAATCTGTATGGACCTGACAGGCTTTACTTTCTTGCATAGTCTATCGCATCCGCTACCATCGTGGGCCAGTAATAGCCCATCCGGCGAAGGCGGTCTTGTAATTTCGGGCCAGGCTGATGGGCCCCGCAGACGCCGTCATGTGCTTCACGTACAACTTCTTTGGCTTCTGTATTGGACAGACACCGAAGCAGTAATCCATCATATGACCGCCGATATAGCATCTTTATTTCTGTATCGTAGAAGAATCTGAGAGAACGCCTTCTGATGGAAGTGGCTTCTTTTGGATTCTCCTGCAAGATGCCATAGACTACGAAGTCAACGAATGGCTGTCTCCAGTCTGGTGTTTCATCGACTGTCAGAGCGGAGTAACTCTCAACACATTGAACATTGTTCTTGGGACAGACCAATTCATGGCCTATTACGTCAACCAAGTGGTGAGCATGATTCGAACTGCTAAGGAAGGCAAGGCCTGCTAGGGCATCGGCTTCAATGTTCTGGAGCCTGGGAACATGTTCTATGAAGAACCTTCCAAGGACGAGATGATGTCAGCCGCTATTTGGTGATAGGGGATCATGTCTTCATGAAGAACTTCATATGAACCCCGGATCTGATTAACGATTAGCTGTGAATCGCTATATGCTTCGAGGTGCTCTATCCCTAGTTCTTTTGAAAGTCTAGGCCGATAACCAGAGCGTTGTACTCTGCTACGTTGTTTGAACAAGGTTCCGTAAGGGAGTACGCCCGATTGATCACCAACCCGGAGGGAGAAATCAGCACTACTCCACTCCAACTACGATATTGCCTTTGGGCCAGTTCTTGAAGCGCCGTCAAAGAACATTCCCCAAACGAATCATGGGAGGCCATATTTGAATTGGCGACCTCGTCTGGGATCTCTTCGTATATTCTGGTTGATTCCAAACCTAAATGGGCTGCTAAAAAGTCGACAGAGCTTGACCTTTAACAGCCTTCTGTGGGACGAAGATCATGTGGTAGGAGACAATAATATTGCCCAAGTAGCGAGGCGAGAGCTGAGTGCCCCTGGTTTGGTCATGAGGACCCTGAGAGGGTTGACTCGTGATATCACATGTATGGTTTGTCCCTGACGTAGTATCGCATCTTCTGAATGGCGAACACTAGAGCGAGGCACTCCTTTTCCATGACAGTATATCGATGCTCAGGCCCCATCATCATTCGGCTGAGGTAGTAGATGGCTTGTTCATGGCCTGCATCATTGTTTTGTGCTAGTAGAGCACCGAGAGAATGCTCTATAGCTCGCACATAGAGCAGGAATGGCTTTCAGCAACTGGGACCACCAGGACTGGAGGGTTAGACAGGTATTCTTTGATGTTATCGAAGGCGCGCTGAGAGGTTAGATAACAACTCCTGATGTAAGCTAGCCTTCCTTGAAGGCCTCTGAGTTCACGGAGATTTCTAGGGGGCCCATCTCCATGATTGCCTTCGTCTTCTTAGGGTCGACATGGATACCTTGAGAGGTAACGATAAAACCCAAGAACTTCCCACTGGATATGCCTAGAAGGATTTTGTGGGGTTCATCTTTAAATTGTGCGCCCGCATCAGGTCTAACACTGTCTTCAGATCATGCAGATGATCTTCTTTAGAGCGACTCTTACAGCAATTTCGTCGACATAACACTCTACTGTCTTGCATAGTGATCTCTGAAGATGACGCTCATGGCTCGTTGATAGATGGCACCAGTATTCTTTAAACCAAAAGGCATGACGTGTAGCAGTATATGCCAATCGGTGTTCGAAATGTATGCTTTTCGTCTTCAGGGAACATCTTGATTTGATTGTACCCCGAGAAGCCATCCATGAATGACATGCGCTCGAAGCCCCAGGTGTTGTCAATCATTATATCTGAAATAGAGAGGGAGAACTCATCCTTAGGACGCCTCGTTCAGATTCCGGAGTCGATGCAGATTCGAATCTTCCATTCTTCTTGAGGACTGGTACTATGTTGGCTATCCAGTCTGGATATTGTTCCTCGCGAATGAAGCCACTGGCTATAAGTTTGTTAACCTCGGCTTCGATAGATTTTATATGTCTGGGCGGAACCGTCGTTGCTGCTGCTTGACTGGCTTTGTGCCGGGACGAATGTTGAGTTTGTGAAGTACAACCTCAGGGTTTAGCCCTGGCATGTCTTTATAGCTCCAGGCGAACACGTCGATATATTCTCTGACGAGTTGTAGCAGCGATTCTCGCTCTTCGTTTGTCATACTTTTGCTAACGAAGATTGGTTTTGGAGAGGACTCATCGCCGAGGTCAACTTGCATGACCTGATCTTCAGTGGGAGGCTCTCTCTGTTCAAACCGCTTCTTCTATTACGCTAGCTTGGGCCTACGCTCTAACTCAAGAAGTTCAGGAATGTCTTTATCTTCTTCGTAGGCGTCGGCGAATGCCATATTGACAGTCCAAGTCTGCCTGAGCATGTCCCCAATGCTAACATCCGAATCAGAAGTGGGTGAACTGGACTAATGAGAGTGCCATTCTCATTCTTTATCTGAGCTCTCGGGGTTGTTACAGGAGTAACATAGCCTAGACCACATCTGGTCTTGTTGTAATAATCTCGTGTTTTCTAGCCGGGACTGGCAACTGCAAAGGTAATCGCCGACCAGTGCCGTAGTTTAAGCCTGGCGTAGTCTCCAGATCATACCCCTTTTTGCATGAGGTACTTGGATCAGCTATACAGATAAAGCGGCAGTCTCCTAGTGTCAGGTTCCAGATTGACTTCTTCTAGCCTGAAGGGCTGTGGATCGTTCTTTCGGCCAAAGATGATTGGATGATCCTCTCCTTCGATTATGAAGAGGCGCCTTCGACGGAAGTAGGTTGGTTCGTGGTATAGACATTGGTTACTTGTGTATGTAAGTTAGTACCTATATCGTGTTCCATCGCATACGTTACACGAAGCTTATCAAGCTCGAGGTAGTTTAAAGATAACCCTTTATGAAGTAAGGTATCTTTTCAGGAGGAATTACATCGTCAGCGGCAGGAACATCAGTGTATGCGGCCACATACTTGGCCAGCTCTTTCTCCTCTTCAGCTACCTTCTGTATCAGTGAAGACTGGGAGGATGATCTGGGCAGCCTGATCATCAAGGGTTCCATGATGGGGCAGGACGTGGAGTCGTCAGTGCGCTAGCGGTTCCTGGCTTGGTGCTGAATTGTTGGTTTGTCCCCAGCTCTAGTTCAGCAACCCCCTTCGTTATTGAAGCTTGGAAAAAGATCTGGGTAGCTTGATCACAAAGGGTCCCGCTGGTGGGGCAGGACATAGGGTTGGTGGCTCACTAACAGTCCTCGGTTCAGTGTTGGGCTGACGCCTTGTCCTTGGCAGACGGATGACCATTGGCTTATCAGGAGAGTTTGTTTCTTCAGATTGTCTTGACCGGTTCTTGACAGTCTGATTGTCGTTGGCTTCATAGTGGGTCTCGGCGCTTGGCCAGACCTTGGGAGTCGGATAGTCATTTGCTCCTCCTGTGCAGAGAGACTGATTGCATCCTTACGCAAAGTGGCTATAAGGGGTACAGTTCTGCCTGGTTTGCGGGCTTGGAGGTGGATCGTCAGAGGTTTTTTTGATCCTGTTGCCGCCTTAGTTTGAGCTTGAGTATTTTCTTCGACAAAGTGCCTCTTCGACTTCTCGTACAAGCAGGAGTCCGAGTAGTAGGATTTAAGCCCTCTGAAAGGATCAATGTCGAAATTTGGTTCTCACAAAGCCGTATTTATCGACGTACTTGAAGCACTGATGCAACGTAGAAGGCACGATCATGAAGTCGTGTATCCAGGGACGCCCCAGAAGAATATTATAGGAAGTGTCCGCGTCTATGACATAGCAGGTTACTTCTGACTAAAGGTCGTCATTTGGCACTTCAAGCTAATCTTTCGACCGAATAGCTTCTGCATGAATTGAAACCGCTGATGGCGGTGTTTATAGGTGTCAGGCGATGTATAGGGATGCCCAGGAAGTGAAGCAGGCTCTTCGGGATGATGCTTATGGAAGACTGGATCTATGCATCAGATCCACTTTTACGTTGCCACGTATCCAGTATGATACAGTGGGCGATCGTGCAGGTTGGTCTTAATGAGCATGTCCTGCGGAGTAAAGATAATGTTAGGCATTGCTCCAGTAAAAGTACTGTCCTGAGGATCCTCTGTGGAGCTTTCTCATGTGAGCTTAACTTGAGCCAGATAGGTGTCAGCGTTTTGAAGTACGACGCGAACATCTTTGGAGAGCCTCAAGAGCTCATACAATGATAATTTGGCCGGTGTGTTGGCCAATTGTGCCAAGATGTCAAAGTTGTAAGGCCTCTCCAGTCCTGAGGTATATCTTTTCGGAGCAGCGGTTTGTCGAAGCGGGTCTCTTTCGGCCTAGGCTTGTCGGTCGTAGAAGGCTGAGAGGGCCCTGGAGCATCAGCAGTAGCCGGCTGATGATCTTCAGCCGAGTTACCCTGGGGGTTGAGTTTGTGCACCAGATCGGGTAACAGCAGCTGTCGTTTCTTCGACGTCGAATGAGATTGTGCGGCACGACTTTCCGCCATCTTCTTTCCAGTAATGGATGATGTGGCTGGTTACTTCAGATATTAAGTCCTGGTGGACCCACATGACCTCCCTCATGATGCGGTGAGAGGTACCAGCCCAGCAGCCTGGTCTTGAGGAGGTGAAGATTAGCGACCTCCATCTTTGCCCGGGGAACGGGTACTACCCCATCTTGAGTCTTCGTCGAGGAAGCTGCCAAATTGGACAGACACCATGTTGGCCGCCACAGTTACCTCCTCGAAGTCAATGGCCAGAGCCTTAGAGACGATCGGTTCTGGATGTACCGCTTCAATTGGAAGCAGTCCTGAGTAGCATGATGGACGTAGCGGCGGTAGTGGCAGTACTTTAGGCTTTCCATCTCTGCGGGCCGAGGCTCACGTCTTGGTGGAGGGAGCTGAATCCTGTCTCCCTGTATAAGCATGTCAAGGATGGGTTTGACATGGCTGGCTTCGAAGGAGTAAGTCATCTGCGGCCGCTGCTTCTCTGTCGGCTTCGGTTCGGGGTTCGGGGCTGTGTCGGCCACCATAGCATGCTTGCCCTTGTTGTCTCGTTGTTGGAGGGATTACTACCATTGTTGCTGCTGGCATTAGGGCGTTTTCCTTGTCGTCTCCCTCCGTGATGTGCAATCCCAATTGGCGAGCTTTCTTCAATTTATCTTCTGCTCTAGTGGCACTGATGATGAAAGTCTTCCAGTCCTTGAATTGACTCTTGTCCATCCACATGCCGATTGTGGGAAGCAGCTCTTTTGGCAGATTTCAATCAAGAAGAATCTGGATTGCCAGAGGGCAATTTCATCGCGGTTTGGCGAAACCGCTCAATGTAGTTCCTTGTTAGCTCCTTCTCACCTTGAACAACGTCCATGATGGACATTGTCATATCTTGTCCTACCTCATAGAACCTTTCAAGGAACATATTTTTGAAACCGGCAAGGAATGGATACAGTTGTCCGGCAAATTACGGTACCAATCAAATGCTACCCCCTCCAATGCCCCGATGAACAACCGTGTGAGGATAGCGTCGTCATGAGGCAGATGGTCAGTCGTAACTTCAAAGTAGGTGATGTACCGGCTCGCAGATGTCTTCCCATCATATGGATTGATGTTAAATGGCTTATATCTTGGTGGTGTAGAAGCATGGAAAAGGATAAAGAAAGTTCCATGCGGCCAAGAATCCCCATGCGGCTCAGAGAGCTCATGCGGCTCAGGGACCCATGTGACTCAGCGTCTATGCGCTCGAATAGTTCCATGCGCCCAGAGAGGAGCCACGTGGCCCGCAATAGCTCTTTCATTTGTCTTCTACTGCATTAAATGCCTTGACGGCTGAAAGCTCTGACAAATGACAACTATGACGTGCGATAATGGCTCTGTCATAATGGCAGATTCCTAGGGAAACGAAGGAGATCTCTGACACAATCCCCCGAAACCCAGAAACCTTCATGCACCCTTGACATATGGACAGTCATGCGGCTCAAACAGAGACCACCCCATGCGGCTTAGGCCGAAGCTATCCCATGCGGCTCACGAGAACTACCCCATGCGGCTCAAGCAGAGGCTACCCCATGCGGCTCACAAGGACTATCTCCATGCGGCTCACGAGGACTATCTCCATGCGGCTCACAAGAAAGCACCCATCATGCGGTCGCCTACGCTCATACGGCTCAGATCATCACCATGCGGTTCAAATGTTCAGGGGCCACTCCCAAGCAGCATTGATACGTGGCCAGCCTTATGTGGCTCAATGGGAGCAGTCCTCATGCGGCTCAGATTTTCTAAGTGGCTCGCGGTTAAGACACGTGGCATGATAATGGACACGTGGCATCAAATCGACCGAAATCCATCAGCAAATCCTAATAAAATATTGGGATCAAATCAGATCATTTGCAATCAAGCAAATCAATGACACGTGGCTGGAAATCGAGATTGTCATAACAAATCATGGAGATTTATGTCAATCATCATTAATTACCCACAAAGATTTGATGCAATCATATTAATTGCCCAGATCTATTATATTCAAGATGAGCGGCCCAGATTCATTGATCCTTAGCCGCCGACTTTTGAGAATGGGCAATCATTGCAAAACCCTAAGCCCCCCCACTCTTATAGATAGCAAGGTGTCATTCCCTTGCAAGAGATATACAGAGAGACAGACATAGACAAGCAGAGAGCGGATAGTAGAGAGAGAGCATACCCCCTCGGATCGAGAGCCAGAAAGATTGAAAGGAGAGCATTTCTTCATCAACGCCAAGCAGTTCTTCTACAGAGCCAAGGCTGCACCCGATCGCCCAATGAGTAAGGCAGAGCTGCCATCGCTTTCCCGAGCCTCTATTGTCACCCCAAATCTAAAATAAACAATTGTACTTAGATTGCTGTACCTAGGTTTTCGTCCCTAGGCTTTCTTTGTACAAGCGAGTTTGTATTGTGAGTCTAAGTTCAGTCCTCCGATAATTGTTTTGTTCTTTTATAATTAATGGAAACACGATGGCGACTCTGCTGGGGACAAACTTCCACGGCTGAGGAGTTGGTGACGCAATCGGATGCAGCCAAACTTGGCTCCACGCAACAGAAGATGGTCGTCCGCTTCGACCAACAGTCGTTTGAAGAAATGCTCTCTGAGAAAGTGCTGGCCCGGTCCAGAAGCGAACCCGCACAAAGAAAGCTCGCAGCGAGTGAGGCCAAAATCATTTGCTCCTCCCTAAGCTCTGGTACTCTCTGCTGCCCAAGACGCGAAGGCGACTCTCGCGCAGCCCCACTCCGAGCCATAGAGGACTCTGCTGTCCCCAAGTCCGGCAGAGGAAAGCACTACGATACTGGACTTGCAGGGGCAAAGAGCGATTCTATGTGTCCAGAAGAAACCGAACAAGGGCGCCAACCGCAAAACGAAGACTCATGCGCCAAGATTGCGGTCGCATGAATGATGACCATGCGGCTGAGACTGCAGCCAAATGCATAATACTCATACGGCCAGGATTTCCAGCCGCATGGAGAACACTCATGCGACCAGATTTCAGCCGCATGGAGAAGACCTATACGGCTACGCCTGCCAGCCGCATGAAGATTATTGATGCCAGCCGCATGACGCCTACTCCACGCGGCTCTGTCTTCGACCGCCTCTCCTATGGTCCTGATCTCTTGTGCTCCCAAGAAGACATGTCTGACTCTCTCGAGCACCACTTAGACTCTTCCTACTATGTGCCCCCACGCACTAGAGTGAAGAAGTCTAGGACAGCACGAGCTTGGCAAGCTCGATCCGCTGATCCAACCTCTGACCATCCGAACGTCCCGTATACTATTATACGGGCCTCTGATGGGAAGTTGTACAGAACCACTCGAGTCCAGCCCCCGACGGCAAACGGACAGAGAGGTTCCAAAAAGTCTTCCAAAATCCAGAGCAAACATGGTCGATCCGGACCCATCTGACTTGCATGAGGCCATCCTCCACAAACGCAAGGAAAGAGAAGGTGCCTCGGGGTGCAAAGAGTCCTCCCATGGACGTCACTGCACACAAATTATCGTCAACTGCTGTTGCAATAACGCGACGGTACAAGAAGACCGGCAGTCCATCTTCCAAAGACTGCAACAAGCATGTTCAGAAGATGAGGCACCTCCCGTCGTCTCGTGCAACTCTACTCAAAAATCCCCGCCGAGGGAGAGGGAAGAAGACCAATGTTTCCAGCCCGAAGATTTCAACCACTATGACTAAGAGACTATCGTCTAAACGGGTGTCCATCACCAGAGTTTTCCAAGGTACTCGTTCCAAGACGAAATCTGCTACAGTGGAAGATTTATCGTCCACACCACTGGGTATTTCTGGGACTGGGGGTAGCACTCCTCAGAACATCCACGATAATCCGATGTTCCAAGGAGATGAACCCGAGGAAACAACTCTTCCATCAGGTACAGCAAGGGCCGGCGTCCCCGAGGACGTCCACGACTCCCAAGATGAAGCAAACTCTGAAGCTGAGGGTACTATCCCTTCTGAGTCCGAACCAGAGGAGAACATTCCCACATACCCCGATGACTTCTCGCTACAGGGGTATGATTCGGAGGGTACGTCCTCCACCGTTATGTCCATCTCTCCTCATGTAAAGACGATGTTCATGACGGACAGCAACCAAGGTGGTTCCAGTGATCGCCAACACATCGACACTCTGGAGGCCATACTGCATGCCTTGGTCAAGTCTGTAGACGAGATCAAAGCGGCCCTTCCAACTCTCCAGGGAGGGACGCCTGGCCAAACAAACACGGGTCCCGCAGTCAATGCGACTCGAACTCAGCAACACCGAACTCGGGCAACAATCCTCCTGAAATGACGGCCCCCACCGCTGTGGATGAGGCCAGGGAAGCAAGAAGAGAGGTCCAGGAGCTCCGAGCCATGTTTCACGCTCGAGAAACCTCTCAAGACCTCAGAATACGACAACCATACCCTGCTGCATGGAGGGATGTCCCCTTCCCACCAAGATATATGCCGTTCAATATCAATCCTTATGATGGCAAGACCTCCGCAAGTCGGTATATCACTTACTTCGAGGTCACCACCGACCACCTGCCCCATGACGATGCCATCCTTATACGACTATTCATCTGGGCATTGGAAGGAGTCGCCTTCGACTGGTATCGCAACCTGTCGGACAACTGCATCCACTCTTTCGCCAGCTTCAAACGCATGTTCTTGGAGAGATTTTACGAAGTAGGCCAGGACATCACGATGTCCACCCTCATGGACGTCATCCAAGAGGAGAAAGAGCTGACAAGGAACTATATTGAGCGGTTTCACCAAACCGCAATGAAGCTGCCCTCTGGTAACCCGGATTCCTCCTTAATTGAAATTTGCCAAAAGAGACTGCTTCCAACAATCAGCCTCTGGATGGGCGAAAGTCAATTCAAGGACTGGAAGACGTTTATCATCAGTGCCACAAGCGCCGAAGAATGATTGAAGAAGGCTCGCCAACTTGGATTGCACATCTCAGAGTGAGAAGACAAGGGCAGGCGTCCCAACGCCAACACCAACAATGGAGGTAGCTCCACCAACAATCGGGACAACAAGGGCAAGCAGGCTATGGTGGCCGACACAGTACAGAAACCTGAGCCAAAACCGACAGACAAGCAACAACCACAAATGACCTACTCCTTCGAAGACGGCCACGTCAAGCCCATCTTGGACATGCTCATATAAGGAGACAGAATTCAGCTCCCTCCGCCAAGACGGGAACCTCGGCTGGCAGAAATGGAGAGCCCAAAGTACTGCCATTACCACCGCTACGTCCACCATGCTACACACGACTGCTACCAACTGAAATGGTACATCCAACACCTCATCGATTCGAATGCTCTGGCCATCGATTTCGAAGAGGTAACTGTGGCAGCCAATATGGTATCAGTACAATTTGGCAGCTTCCCTCCAACAGAGACTCAAGACGGTGTGATCCCCATCCCTCTGGCGACAATGGAGATTGCTAATCTTCCACCTCCTCGGGATCAGGCTGCTGGTCTAGTGCCCCTCACCACATCACGAGGGGAGGTCATGTGGGTCCATCTAGACTTGGTATCAGAAGTGACTCAGTCCACACCATCTTCCATTTGCAAGAAGAAGAACAGAAACATCATATCCTGCCGCACAATCTCGGCAGATATCAAAGAAGTCACAGCCATCGTTACTCGGTCTGGGGCACAGTCCTAACCTGGGCTGATGACTCGGCTGAAGATCATCAGCCCGCTATAATTGACGCTCCGGGACCTTCTCAGCCTCCGACGACCGACAAGCCTAGGCCGAAGGAGACTCACTTTGACAAATCCCTCCAAAAAGAGGCACCGCAGGGCTGGAGAGGCCCTACAACTTCGATATCTTGGCGCAATTGGCCAACACACCGGCCAAATTGTCATTATACGAGCTTCTGAGACTCTCAAAGGATGTTCGTACAATTTTGAGCGATGCACTCCAAAATGTCGATGCGTACCTGGCTCAGGTCAACCTCACGGGAGAGAACCCGCCTGCAGATCTCCAAGACAGCGCTTGCACGGGAGCGATGCCCAACATTGTCTTCACTCTACAGGATATGATTATCAAAACCAACCTGCACGATCGCCCGTTATATTACACTGGATACATCGACGACGTAAAGGTGGATCGGATGCACATTGATCCTGGTTCTTCCATAAGCATCATCCCGAAGGGTCAGTTACATCATCTCCGTATTCCTATGCATCGTCTGACGCCAACAAGCACCGCCATCAGCGGTTTTAATTCAGACAGGAGCTACCCAATTGGGAAGATTCGCTTGAAGTGCTAAATTGGCGATCTTCACTCAGAAGTAACCTGTTACGTCATAGACGCAGACACTTCCTACAACATCCTCTTGGGGTGCCCTTGGATACACGATTATGATCGTGCCTTCCACGCTGCACCAATGCTTCAAGTATGTCGACAAATATGGCTTCGTGAGGACAGAATTTGCCGACATCGATCCCTTCAAAGGGGTTGAATCTTACTACTCAGACTACTGCCTGTAGGAAAAGTCGAAAGGCACCTTGATGAAGGAGATGTGCAAGCTCGTACCGAGACAGCCACAGGGTCAGAAGAACCCCTAACGATCCACTCCAAGCTCGCAAACCTGGCAAGTCCGCACCCCTTACAGCCACTCTGCGTAAGGACGCAATCAGCCTCTCAGCACAAGAAGAGCAAATGATAATCCGGCTGCCAAGGTTCGGCCAAGTGCCAAGGCCCACAACGGAGCCACTAACAATCAGACTGCCAAGAGTCAGCCAGCCACAAACGGAGAAGCTCAATCCCTCTGACAAACCAATGACGATACGCCTTCCCAAGAAGAATCGTCACCCCGATGCAAGGTTTGGGGCTTCTAGCGAACCAACAACTCCCCCCGCCCAGCATCAGGTGCCAAACTGGGGGTCGCTAGTTCGCCAACGACTCCATGTTCTGCTCCATCGACAGAACCCCTGACGATCAAGCTGCCCCAGGTCGTCCTCTCAGTCTTCATTTATACAGGGGGTAGCCGAAGAAGAACCGAAGCTAGCCAAGTATGTGGCTGCCCACACTGATGTTCCCTCCGCAAATGATGTAATCCCGCTAGAAAAGATACCTTACTTCATCAATAAAGGGCTATCTTTGAACTACCTCGAGCTTAATAAGCTTTGTACAATGTACACTATGGAACACGGTATAGGCACTCACCTACACACAAGGACAAATGTTTACACCGCAAACCAGTTTATCCCAGTGGAAGACGCTTACCGCATAATCGAGGGAGGGGACCATCCAATCATCTTCAGCCGGAAGGACGACCCGCAGCCCTTCACCATAGAAAAGGTCGATCTCGAATCAGATGCCGGGAGACTGCCGCTTTACCAGTATAGCCCCCAATCCAAATATCTCATACAAAAATAGGGGTATGATCTGAAGACTACGCCAGATTTGAACTACGACACCGGGCGACGATTACCTCTAAAGCCACCAGTCCCGCTGGCAAACCACGGGACTACTACAGCAAGACCCGGTGTGGATTAGGGTATGTTACGCCTACAACGACCCCTAAAAGTTCAGATGAAGAATATGACTGGCATTCACATTCAACCGGGTCACCAACTTCTGATTCGGATACCAGCATCGAGATGTATTCAGACGAGTCCTGTCAGTCAACATGGCATTCGCCGATGCTTATGAAGAAGATGAAAACATTCCTGAAATCCTCGAGTTAGAGCCGTAAGCCCAAGTTGGATGCACAATGGAAAAAGCGGTTCGAACAGAGAGAACCTCCTACTGAAGATGAAGTTATACAAGTCGACCTCGGCAATGAATCTTCTCCAAATCTTCGTCAGTAAAAGCCTAGCAGACGAAGAGCGATAGTCACTACTAGAACTTGTCAAAGAATATATTGATGTGTTCGCGTGGATCTATGAAGACATGCCGGGGTTAAATCCGATATTGCTCTTCACAAACTCAACATTCGGCCAGATGTAAAGCCAGTCAAGCAACAACAGCGACGCTTCCGCCCAGGCATCATGGATGCGATCGAAGCCGAAGTCAACAAATTAAAAGCCAGCGGCTTCATTCGTGAGGAACAACATCCGGATTGGGTCGTCAACATAGTACCAGTCCTCAAGAAGAATGGGAAGATTTGAATCTGCATCGACTTCCGCAATCTGAATGAGGCATGTCCCAAAGATGAATTCCCCCTCCCTATCACAGACATCATGATTGACAACACCTGCGGCTTCGAACGTATGTCATTCATGGATGGCTTCTTGGGGTACAACCAAATCAAGATCTCCTGACGACGAAAAGCATACATCATTCCGAACACCGATTAGCACATACTGCTACACAGTCATGCCTTTCGGTTTAAAGAATGTTGGCGCCACATATCAAAGAGCCATGAGTATTATCTTCAGAGACCACTTACACAAGACGGGGAGTGCTATGTTGATGACATCGCCGTCAAGAGTCGCTGTAAGGGAGACTATCTCCAGGATCTGAGGACGGTATTCGACCTAATGCGAATACACAACCTGAAGATGAATCCCAAAATATTTTTTGGGCGTATCCAGCGAAAGTTCTTGGGTTTCATCATCACCGCCCAGGGTATCCATGTAGACCCTGAGAAGACGAAGGCAATCATGGAGATGGGTCCCCCGAGAAATCTTCGAGAACTTCGAGGCCTCCAATGGAGGCTAGCTTACATCAGAAGGTTCATTTCTAACCTCTTCGGGCGTTGTCAGCCATTCACCCATATCATGAAGAAGGGCGTCTCATTCGTATGGGACAAATAGTGTCAGCGTGCCTTCGACAGCATCAAAGAATATTTGTCGAATCCTCCAGTCCTGGTGGCCCCGATTGCTGAAAACCACTCTGCTCTATGTACGAGCAATGGAGCATTCCCTCGGCGCTCTGCTAGCACAAAAAATGATGCAGGCCATGAGCAAGCCATATACTACCTCATCGAATGATGATCGGGCCAGAGCATCGATATACCGCCGTAGAGAAGGAATGCCTCGTCTTGGTGTTCGCCATTCAAAAGATGCGACACTATGTCACAGGACAAACCATACATGTTATCTCACGAGTCAACCCTCTCATGATCCTCATGACTAAACCAGGGGCACTCAGCTTTCGCCTCGCTAAATGGGCAATATTGTTGTCCCCCTATCACATGATCTTCGTCCCGTAAAAGGCTGTTAAAGGTCAGACTCTGGCAGACTTTTTAGTGGCCCACCCAGGCTCGGAGTCGTCCAGAATATATGAAGAAATCCCGATGAGGTCGTCGACTCACATGCAACCTCTCACGATGATATAGGCGAATGTTCTTCGACGGCTCCTCAAGGACCGACCTAAAGGCAACATCGTCGTCGGAGTCGGGGTGGTACTGGTCTCTCCTTCCGGATTGGTCAATTAACCGCGCTTACTCTCTCACAGAGCCCTACTCTAACAATGTGGCCGAGTACAACGCTTTGGTCATTGGCCTCCAACTTGCAAGAGAGCTGGGGGTAGAATATCTTGAAGTATACGGCGATTCTCAGTTAATCGTCAATCAGATTCGGTTCTTACGAGGTTCGCCATGAAGACATGATCCCCTATCACCAAATAGCAATCAACATCATCGCGTCATTCGAGGGGTTCTTCATCGAACACGTTCCCAGACTCCGAAATATCGAAGCCGATGCCCTAGCTGGCCATGCCGTTCCCTAGCAGTTCCGAACTATGCTCGCCAGTCCGTGGATGTGATAGGCCACGAACTGGTCTGTCCTAAGAACAATGTTCAATTCGTGACGTTATTCCGCTCAGACGGTCGACGAAGTCCAGACTCGAGACAACCATTCATTGACTTTGTAGTCTACGACATCCTGCCTGAGAACCCAAAAGAGGCCACCTCTATCCGAAGGCGTTCTCTCAGATTCTTCTACGATACAAAGACGAAAATGTTGTATCGTCGATCCTACGATAGATTATTGCTTCGATGTCTGTCAAACGCAGAAGCCAAAGAAGCCGTACGCGAAGCTCATGACGGTGTCTGTGGGGCCCATCAGCCTGGCCCTAAATTGTAAGACTTCTTCGCCAATGGGCTACTACTGGCCTACGATGGTAGCAGATGCGATAGACTATACAAGAAAGTGCAAAGCCTGCTAAGTCCATACGGACTTCATCTACCAACCATCCGAATTTCTAAATTCGATAGTGGCGTCCTGGCCGTTCGAAGCATGGGGAATGGATATCATCGGTCCGATTACTCCACTTCTTCCGAGGACATCGCTTCATACTCGCAATCACAGATTACTTCTCCAAATAGGCGGAAGCTATCCCGCTTGCAGAAGTAAAGACTTCAAACGTGATCAGCTTCCTCAAGCATCACGTCATCTATCGCTTTGGACTGCCCCGAAGATCATCCACTATAATGGTCCGCAGTTCGCAAGCCACGCCTTCTATCGGTTCTGCGACAAGTACCGCATCCAGAATATTGCTTCAACGCCATACAACCCAGCAGCGAATGGGTTGGCATAAGCATTCAACAAAACAATCATCAAACTTCTCAAGAAGTTCGTATCATCCAACAAACGCGACTGGAACGAGAAGCTTGGTGAATGCTTATGGGCATACCGTACTACAGTCCGAACAACCACTGGAAACACGCCATTTTCCCTGGTGTACGGGAGTGAGGCAGTCCTCCCGTTGGAAACACAAATACCCTCACTCCGTGTTGCCCTTACTTACCAATTGACGACGGATGATAACTACCGTCACCGACTACAAGAGTTGGAGGCCTTAGATGAAAAGAGCCTCCTGGCTCAGCAACGGATCGAGCTATACCAAGCACGCATCTCCGGAGCCTTCAACAAGAAAGTTAAAATCAGAACATTCCAAGTGGGCGATCTCGTTCTGGCAGTCCGGAGGCCGATGGTCATGACTCACAAGACCGCCGGCATGTTCCAGCCAAAATGGGAAGGTCCATTTATCATTGAGGCTGTATTCTCCAACGGTTCTTACCGTCTCGTAAAACAAAATGGAGACCTGCTCATGTTGCCCGTCAACGGCAAGTTCCTGAAGAAATATTATGTCTAAACGAGATTTTCCAGATCATCGAGTCATGTACCTGCTGGTACCGCTGAACTCGTATCACATTTTCCAGATCATCGAGTCATGTACCCGCCGGTACCGCTGAACTCATATCACATTTTCCAGATTGCTGATTCATGTACCCGTCGATACCGCTGAACTTATATCCATAAAATTCTAGATTATTAAGTTATGTACCCTCCCGTACCGCTGAACTCATAATCTCCTAGATTATCGAGTTATGTACCCGCATATGCCTCTGAACTCACATTTCGGTCACTCTTTCAGATAGTAAGTCATGTATGACCATACCTCTGAACTTTCTTCCTGAAGGAGATCCTCCCTCATGATCCACTACCTGTACTCCCAGTACAAAAAAAGGGTAATAGATCCACAAATTTCTAAAACGGCCATGTCGATGTTACCTCTGAGTCGTTTCACTTCTGCCAAAACAAATCACCCCTTTACATAGAACTTCCATATCCTCATTACCTCTGAGTCATTCTATGTACCCCCCTTCATTGAGCCCAATCCTGCCATGTCCTCATTACCTCTGAGTGGAAAGGCTCCGTCGAAGAAACCTTCATGCTTGCCATGTCCTCATTACCTCTGAGTAAGTATGTTGATTCCCTTTCGACTTATTATCCGTACCCACAATCGGAGTACGCCAAGGATAGTAGGTCCACAAATATCCTCCGTTGAGTCCACTCCTGCCATGTCCTCATTACCTCTGAGTAGGAAGGCTCCGCGGTAAAACCCTCACTCCTGCCATGTCCTAATTACCTCTGAGTAGGAAGGCTCCATGGTAAAACCCTCATGCTTGCCATGTCCTCATTACCTCTGAGTAAGTATGTCGACGCCCTTTTATCCTATTATTCGTATCCTAAGCCAGGGTACGCCAAGGATAATAGGCCCACAAATATCCTTTGCTAAGTTTTTTAGTACAGGCCCATCATTTCTTATCATGCCCCGGGAGCCCAGCTGCTCCATGGCATTCCCTCTTCCGATACCCGGAACACCCACGACCACCTTACCATGGAACTGTTCTAGGTATCCCCAATCAAACTTGTTATTCGTACCTAAAACCAAGGTATGCCAGGGGTAACAGGTCCACAAACAAGTCCCCCATGCGGGGCAAACACCGCCATAACACCACAAGCACAACAAGCAGTACAGATAAAGTGTAAAATAAAATATACTCTTTTATTTGGAAGCCAAAAAGTATTACATGTTTTGGGACCACGTCCCTCTCAAAAAGAAAAGAAAAAGAGAACAGAAACAAAAGGAGAAAAAGGCCGACTATAGTTCGGCATTACACAACTCCAAGAGGCGGTTTCTCACCAAGATGGTCCCCCGCTCAAGCCGCTGTCTAGCTCTACACTCGGCTTCCTGGGAAAACTGCTTCACATCATCCAAGTACATATATGCCCGCCAGTCATCCTCCATCTTCTTTAGGGCAATTTCCAGATCAGCCGAAGCTCGATTCACTCTGTCAGCCTCTTGGATAATTAGCCCCCTTTCGGTACCGGCAGCCTCAAGCTCAAACTCCAGGAAAGCTAACTTCCTCTGAAGCTCAAGAATCTGCTCCCGTGTGTCAATAATCCCACGGTAGGAAGTCACTTCCCGAGCCGTAACATCCTCACTCTTGCGGCTCAACTCATCTAGCGGTCAAAAAGATCGCGGAGGTCCTTCAGCATGGCCGGTCGGGTCTTATCCCGAGCAGTCCTTATCTTCTCTACAGCAGCTGTGAGGAAACCGCGCTCCTGATCTATAGCAGCAGACAGATCAGCCTGCCGTAACACCTGAAGCTGGGCCACTAGCTGATCAGTCTCCAGTAATTTCGCCTCCAGAAGTGCAGCCACCCCTGCCCCACCGGGAAGGGCCTTAAGGATATCAATTTGACCCTGGGCACATTGCCGGGCCAAGACGAAAGAGGTCCCTCTGTCCACAGCAGCCTCTATCCCCCTTTTCAAGTGACGATAAAAGCTGTCGACCACGTCCTGTAACGCTTCGTCCAGGACCTCTGTAGAGGACGGCGTCAGAGGAAGCGTGGCCGGCAACATCGAAGGAGTTGTGCTAGAACTTGCCACCAAGGGGACAAATTTCAAGCAGAACGATGTGCGGATAGCGGCTAACTCTTCCTCTACCACCCGAAGAGCCTGGACACTTGGCAGGGCGGAGAGATCGACTCTCGGAGCCGCCCAAGCAGAGGAAGATGCAAGGACCATCGTCCCCTGCCCCGACTGTCCCATCAACTGACTTGCCGAACTAGAGCCCGCGGGTGGCCCATCAAGACGAGCCAGAAGGGGAGGGGTACGTTCCTCTCCGCCAGTGCCCCTTCGGCAGAGTCTGTCTCAACAATGGCCATATCGGCACTGAAGAGGCAGGACCTGCATGTCCATGACAACAATCAATCAACGTAACCCGAAGGATGTGATGATAGAGCAGATAGGCCTCCTCGCAAGTTAAGATTCGGCTTATCTTACTAAGGGAGGAGCATGGAGGCGGCAACTCGCTCGCAGCTGGCATGGTCTCCTCATCCGCGATCTCCAAGTTAAATTTGGCCGGCTCCTCTGTCCCAGCCACTCAAAGGGAGAGGCAACTCGATCAGCATTATCTTGATGGAATTCAGCAATTTCAGGGGCAGGCTCACCGGAACCCCCGTCATCCCGAGTCACGACCTCGGCGACTTGAGATTCCTCTTCTTCTGACACCTACAAGAGGAAAGAAAGATGATTAAAATCAAAGCTAGAAGAAAGGAAGTACCGGTAGCGACTTGTTTACCTCTGATACGGGGTCAACTTCCTCGCCTCTTTCCCTTATAGTTAACTTGCGGTGTCTGGTCACAGCCAGTTTTCGGGAGCGAGGAATACCGCCAACAGGAGAAATTTGCCTGCTATGCTTTTGTACAAGGCCTGGTGCAACGGGTGGCTGATCTGCCGCCATCTCATCTGGCAAAACAGGCGGCTGATCCGCACCAACATCTTCCAATGGAAGGGAAGAATCATCTGCATCATGCTCGTCGCCCTCATCATCCGCAGTAGTGGAGTCTGAATCTGGCACTTCGATACTATTCTTCCTCGTCCTGGCCCCTGGGACCTCTCCTCCGGGCCAGTACTGACAATAAAACTGGCACCCGGGTTAAAACCGACAGGGGGTTTATTCGCCATGACATGGTACAGAGCCGCCATATACAAAATCTCTACCGGCGCCTTAATAGCAGGGACTGAGAAAATGGTACGGGCATGGAATGTATCATAGTAGTGCCAGGCCCTAATGTCGTCAAGAAGGCTACCTTCAAAACCCAGACAAGAGCTGGGACTGTCTAGAAAAAGCTGGCTGTATCCAAACTGTCGGGCAAACCTGTTGGGCAGATAAGGCTCCAGAAAGACAGTATTGCGGTTGCGATACACTAGATAAGCGGGGCGGATGTTACGCAGCCACAGGAGCATCTGGCCATCCAGAAGCTGAGGGGGCTCAATACCATCAAGATGTACAGTCGCTATTTCCTCCACAGTAAAACGAGGGACAGATACGAAAATGTTGTACATATCTGCCCTCGCCAGCGCCATTCGGCAAGTGCGCATGGTCTCGCACTCCCAAGACTCATTACGATAACGGAAGATAAAAGCGTCGTCGTCAATTACGCCGTCTTCAGAGCCCGGTCTCATCAAAGACGGATAATGCATCAGCAGCCACCCCATCAGATAATGATAGGGCAGCTCAGTCCGTTCAAAATCTTTTGTCACATCGCGGGCGATGATCTTGGACGTGAAAGTACGAAGGCTACGGTGTATGCTGCACACGATAGCCGGGAGGAGAGCTAGCTTGACTCGCAAAACTAACTTCACAGCCGGAAGGATGAAATTACGACTGATCCTTTCAATAGAACCAGCTCCTCCCGAGACTACACAATTTCGAAGCCATACCATCAAGAATTCCGCCAGGAGCGCCTTCTCTGACAGTTCTCGGATATCCTGATAAAAATAACCAAAAGAGTCGGTTTTACTCCCGAATCTGTCATTAGTGGTGGCCACCCTCTTGGCCGACGACACCAAAGTTTGAACCGCCTCCCGAGATTGAGGACGTCGGGAAGTAACTCGACCTGAGGCACCCATCGTGAAAAGATAGCGCACCCAGTCCTTGGTGTGGGGAGCATTCCCTTCCGAGATGCTGTCCTTTTTGGCTATCTGCTGACATGTGCTATAGTGGCACAATATCTCTTGATAAATAGCCACGAAGCCTGGATACCGTCCCTCCAACTCTTCGAACTCCTCATTCGTGATAGTGTATGCCTCAAAAGCTTTGTTCCCCCAAGGAAGCTTGGAGACCGCGTGCATTTCGTAGAGCGCAAGCCCCATTTCCCCTACGGGTGTATAGAAGGTTCCCGTATGGCGGTTATACATCTCTAGCAGAGATATGAATAATCTCTTGTTTATGGGCAAGCCATGGCTGGTGTCCCGAATAGCATGATAAAGACCAATCTCACACCGAAAGGCCTTATACTTTCGCAAGATCCACATAGACAGATTGGTCCATGAGGGAATAGGGTGTATCCAACTCGGGAGCATCAACCGGCCAATGGGATAGGAGCCCTTCCGAGCAAGTTGGTTCATAAAAGTGTCGGCTGCAGAAAACGTGAAATTGTGACCCGGCACATTCAAGAAAGTACCCGGGGCCAATCCCATTACAGAACGGCTGGTGTACACCTTGCCCGCACACACTGACTTCATACTGTTGTTATAATGGATGTCTCCCACAAACATCCCACTTCGAGTAGGAGTTAAAGACTCCTCCATCTTCCGGTCCAGTGGGAGCATATTGAACCAAGATAGTGGGAAGTGACGCTCCATTTGGGGGATGCGGATCGCCATCCCGTTAGAAACAAAACTCCAGTTCTCTGACACACGCAGAACCTGACTGTTCTTCACAGTCAAGGCGTCTCCGAAGAAGAACGCAGGCTTCAAGTACTCCCCTTCTAATTTTCCCGAGTTCATCATAGCATTGAGAAAATAGAAAGGCTGGTTCTTGAGGGCATTCAATCTTGCCGGAGGCTCATCACTAGGAAACTGGTCCGCCACATGCCTAACTATATGGTCATACCTATAGCCCAGAGCAGCTTGGGCACGACCCACCAGGGGTTCTCCAGCAGTGTTAACTGGCAAATTCACTGAGACAAAGACAAAAGAAATGAAGTTAAAAAGATGATTGACTAGTGCCCTCAAGCCTATGCGGCTTGGATTCAATAAAGCATCAGGCGGCCCAACTCAGAAAAAAGCTTATACGGCTCCGACTAGTGGAGACTCATGCTACAGTGACTAAATATAGTTATGCGGCTCTGTTCAAACATGGCCTCATAAGACAGAGTTCGAATAAGTTTAAAAGGCTCATACAACAAGACGAGTTCAAGCGAGCTTATGCGGTCCAAATCAAGTGAGTTTATGCCGAGCTTATGCGGCCCCGCTAGAGAAGTGCTTATGCGGTCACAATAACAGATCTCATGCGGCTCTGACATGGAACATACCCAATACGGCTCGAGACGTGTATGCGACACACAAGAAGATGAAGGCTCGCGCATAAAAATATGCAACGTAGCCATGATAGTCAGGGTTCCAAACTCACGCAAAAGGTCCTTACCATCGATAGCGGGGTGAACGTCGGGGTGAACTATAGGTACGTCAGCTGGCGGAGGAGCTGCCACATCCATCGCTGCAGAAGCAGCTTTCTTACCCTTCGCCGCCGATGAAGACACTGCCTTCTTCGCCGCAACAGTCTTCTTGGGAGCCATTACTATGATCGGAGAAGGAGGACGAAGACAAGAGGGTTAGGGCAATAGCAGAAAGTAAAAGAAAGTCTTTCCCAAACATCCTGCTATTTATAGGCAGAACCCCAATGGACCGACGCATCGGTCCACGAGCAGTATAACCGACTCTACGGTTATCAAGGCGATCTGATTATTTAGGGCTAGACTCTTGGGATCCTGCCCCAAAAAGTGGTCTTAGAATCAAACAGTAATTAATGCAAAAAGATTTGCACACGTGACAGGATAACGTGGCAAGGATCTCATGCGGCCAGACAGTCCATGCGGCCAAAGGGCCCATGCGGCTGATTGACCAATACGGCTGAGAAGGCTATGCGGTTGGGACATCCATGCGACAAGGACATCACATGCGGCCAGAAGAGTTTATACATAGCCATGCTTCTTATTCAAAGTATTTCAATTTTGCAAATTGAAAACTTTGAAGGGGGTCATGTAGAAGCATGGAAAAGGATAAAGAAAGTTTCATGCAGCCAAGGATCCCCATGCGGCTCAGAGAGCTCATGCGGCTCAGGGACCCATGCGACTCAAGTGTCTATGCGGCTCGAATAGTTCCATGCGGCCCAGAGAGGAGCCACGTGGCCCGCAACAGCTCTTCCCTTTGTCTTCTACTGCATTAAATGCCTTGACGGCTGACAGCTCTGACAAATGACAGCCCTGACATGCGATAATGGCTCCGTCATAATGGCAGATTCCTAGGGAAACGAAGGAGATCTCTGACACAATCCCCCGAAACCCAGAAACCTTCATGCATCCTTGATATGTGGACAGTCGCATATGGCTCAAACAGATACCACCCCATGCAGCTTAGGCCGAAGCTATCCCATGCGGCTCACAAGAACTACCCCATGCGGCTCAAGCAGAGGCTACCCCATGCGGCTCACAAGGACTATCTCCATGCGGCTCACGAGGACTATCTCTATACGGCTCACGAAGAAAGCACCCATCATGCGGTCGCCTACGCTCATACGGCTCAGATCATCACCATGCGGTTCAAATGTTCAGGGGCCACTCCCAAGCAGCCTTGACACGTGGCCAGCCTTATGTGGCTCAATGGGGAGCAGTCCTCATGCGGCTCATATTTTCTTAGTGGCTCACAGTTAAGACACGTGGCATGATAATGGGACATGTTGCATCAAATCGACCAAAATCCATCAGCAAATCCCAATAAAATATTGGGATCAAATCAGATCATTTCAATCAAGCAAATCAATGACACGTGGCTGGAAATCTGAGATTGGCATAACAAATCATGGGAATTTATGTCAATCATCATTAATTACCCACAAAGATTTGATGCAATCACATTAATTGCCCAGATCTATTATATTCAAGATGAGCGGCCCAGATTCATTGATCCTTAGCCGCCAACTTTTGAGAATGGGCAATCATTACAAAACCCTAATGAAGCCCCCCACTCTTATAAATAGCAAGGTACCATTCCCTTGCAAGAGATATACAGAGAGACAGACATAGACAAGCAGAGAGCGGATAGCAGAGAGAGAGAGAGAGCATACCCCCTCGGATCCAGAGAGCCAGAGAGAAATTGAAAGGAGAGCATTTCTTCATCAACGTCAAGCAGTTTTTCTATAGAGCCAAGGCTGCACCCGATCGTCCAAGGAGTAAGGCAGAGCTGCCGTCGCTTTCCCAAGCCTCTATCGTCACCCCCCAAAATCTAAAATAAACAATTGTACTTAGATTGTTGTACCTAGGTTTTCGTCCCTAGGCTTTCTTTGTACAAGCGAGTTTGTATTGTGAGTCTAAGTTCAGTCCTCCGATAATTGTTCTGTTCTTTTACAATCAATGGCAAACAGGTGGAAAGGGAACGTCTCTCCATGCAGCAGGATACGGTTGTCATAGCCTGAGGTCCTGGCAGGTTTCTCGAGCGTGGAACATGGCCCGGAGCTCTTGGACCTCTCGTCTTGCCTCCCTGCCCTCATCTGCAGCGATGGAAGCCGATATTGCAGGAGAATTATCGCCCGGGGTTGAGTTCGAGTCCGCATTGGTCGCAGGACCCAAGCTTGTCTGGCCAGGCGTCCTTCCTTGTAGAGTTGGTAGGGCCGCTTTGATCTCGTCGACGGATTTGACCAAGGTATGAAGTATGGCCTCCAGAGTGTCGATGTGTTGGCGATCACTGGGATCGTCTTGGTTATTTCCAGTCATAAATACTGTTCTCATACGGGGAACAGTGGAAGGAACTGTGGATTATGTGCTCTCCGATTCATACCCTCGCAGAGAGAAGTCGTCGGGGTACATAAGAATGTTCTCCTCCGGTTCGAACTCGGAGGAAGTATTACCCCCTGCATAGGAGGCTGCCTCGTCTTGGGACCCGTGGACGTCCTCAGGGACGTCCGGAACTACTGCATCTGTGGGGGGAATTATTTCCCCTGGTGCATCTTCTTGGAACACCGGATTGTTGTGGACGTTCGGAGGGGTGCTACCCCCAGCTTCGGCTACCCCCAGAGATGTAGATGACGAATCTCAAAGTGTTAAAGATTTTGTCTTAGAATGGGTGCCTTGAAAAACTCCTCCAGTGGTGGTTGTGGACAGCCGCTTGGACGTGAGTTTCCTAGCCGCGCTAGTAGAGATTGCCGGGCTGGAAATATTTATCTTCTTCCCCGTCTTGCCGGTAGGGATCTTCTGAGTAGAATTGCAGAATGTGACATGAAGTGCCTCGTCTCCCGAGCTTTGTTGCAGGACCGGTCCTGGCCGCTGCAGTCGTTAGAAGACGGACTGCCGGTCCTCTTGTGCTGCTGCCTTGCTGCAGCAGCAGTTGACAATGACTTGAGTTCAGTGATGTTCATGAAAGGACTCTCTGCACACCAAGCTTTCTTCTCTTGCCTTACGCTTGTGAAGAATTACATCACGCAATTCATTCATTTTGTGGGCCCGGAAGTCCCAAGCATACGAGTGTGTTGGCACCATATTTGCTCCCTGATCAGGAGACTTTTGGGAACCACTCTGTCCATTTGCCGCCGGGGGCTGGACACGGTCGGTTCTGTACAACTTTCCATCAAAGGCTCGCTTAACAGTAAGCGGAGCTCTCTGATGGTCATAGGTTGGGACAGCTGACTGAGCTCGACGAGCCCGTGCTGCCATAGACTTCTTCCCTTTAGCACCCAAGGGCGCATAGTAGGAAGAGTCCAAATTGTGCCGCACAGAGTCTGGCACATTCTCATTGGAGCATCCGAGATCAGGACCGCATGAGAGGCGGTCAAAGACAGAACCCGAGCCGCATGGAGCATATGGTCTGCGGCTAGGATTAATGGCCATATGAGCATTCATGCGGCTGGCGTTTGCATCGGCATTCATGCGGCTAGCATTTGTGGCCGCATAAGAATTCATGCGACTGGCTTTCGTGGCCGCATAAGAATTCATGCAGCTAGATTTTATGGCCACATCAGCATTCATGTGGCTGGATTTTGTGGCCGCATCAGCATTCATGCGGCTGAATTTGGCTGCTGCTGGAACATTCATGCGGCTGGATTTAGTTGCCGCATGAGCCTTCATACGGCTGGAATTATTGGCCGCATGAGCCTTCTTCATGCGGCTGGCACCCTTATGCGACTTCTTCCTGGACCGCACAGAGTCCCCAGTTGCTTCCTCAAGTCCAGCATCGTAGTACTTTCCTCTGCCGGACTTGAGAACAGCAGGGGTCTCTGTGGCCTGAAGTAGGGCCGCATGGGAGTCTTCTCCGCCGTCTTGGGCAGTAGAGAACGCCTCTTCCTGAGCTTGGGGAGGAGCGAAAGTCTTGGGCCTCCACTCCTTGCGGGCCTTCTTCGTACGGGCTCACTTCTGGACCGGGCCAGCGCTCCCGTCGGAGAGCATTTCTTCAAACGCCTGCTGGTCGAAGTGGACGACCAGCATCTGTTACGTGGAGCCAAGTTTGGCTGCGTCCGATTGCGTCACCAACTCCTCAGCCATGGAGAAGTTAGTCCCCAGCTGAGTCGCCATCGTGTTTGCCATTGATTATAAAAGAACAGAATAGTTTTATGGGAGGACTGGACTTTTACTTCACAATACAAACTTGCTTGTACAAAAGAAAGCCTAGGAACAAAACCTAGGAAAAGCAATCCAAGTACAATTGTTTAGTTTTTCTGGGGGGTAACGGTAGAGGCTCGGGAGAGTGCTATCAACTCTGGCTTACTCCTTGGACGATTGAATGTACCTTCTGCTCTGGCGAAGAAATGCTCTTTGTGTGTGCGGGAGTTGATGATCTCTCTGCTCGAGCTCTGTGCATATAACTTTGTGTGTCTTGCAAAGGAATAATCTTCTGCTATTTATAGGGCTTTGTGATAAGTAGGGTATGTAGTAATTGCTCCTTGAAAAGCGGGCGGTTAGGGATTGGTTAAGATTAGCCTTGATCTTGTTTGTTGGAAATCAATCTGGGCTATTTATGTTGATTGCAACAAATCTGCATTGTTTGTTGGAGATCGATCTGGACAGTTATGATGATTGCAATAAATCTGCATTGTTATGATTGTAATAAATCTGGGTTGTTGCGTTGATTGCACTAAATCTGAATTGTTGAGATTTGATCAACTCCCGCCACGTGTCCCAACTGCCATTTCTGTGCATGAAGGTGGTCCCCATGACTGAGCCACATGAGCTTCTGGTGAACTGGTCCGTATGTAGTTCTATTGAACAGAACCGCATAAGCTCCTGATAAATTGAGCCGCATGAACTCCTGATGAAGTGAGCCACATGAAGTCCTATTGAACAAAATCGCATAAGCCTCTTTATAAACTGGATCGCATGAAGTCCCATTGATCAGAACCGCATAAGCCCCTTTGTAAACAGGGCCGCATGGAGTCCCATTGAACAGAACCGCATAAGCCCCCTGTAAACTGGACCGCATGAAGTCCCATTGGGACAGAGACGCAGGAACTCCGTTAAAACTGAGCCGCATAAAGCTCCATCAAATTCGAGCCGCATGAGCTCCTTTAAATGATCTGTATAAAGAGCTTTGGAATTGGTGGATCGTGCCAACTGTAAAAGATTTTTCTCATCTCTCTAGGAGCACGTCATTATGTCAGAGTCATCATTTACCTTTATGTCAGAGCTGTCAATCCTTTGTGTCAGAGCTGTCGTACTGTGTCAGAGCATTTCATGAGCCAGTTGCACCGAGAAATCATGGCCTGCTGTAGGGTCATGTTTTGAACCGCATAGGGTCATGTGGCTTTTTCTGAGCTGCATGGAGTACTAAGGGACTTCTTGAGCCGCATGGAGCTCTAAGTGATTTTTGAGCAGCATAGGGACTTTTGAGCCGCATGAAACTCTAAAAGATTTTTGAGCCGCATGGACTTTCTGTTCTTTTCCATGCTTCTACAAGACCTCCTTCAAAGTTTTCAATTTGTAAAATTGAAATACTTTGAATAAGAAGCATGGCTATGTCCGCATAAGCTCTTCTTACCGCATAGACTCCTCTGGCCGCATAGGATGTTCTGGTCGCCAAGGATGTTCTGACCGCATGGACTGATCTGGCTGCATGAGATGTTCTGGCCGCATGGACTACTCTGGCCGCATGGATTGTTCTGGCCGCATGGACTACTCTGGCCGCATGGACTGTTCTTCATGCCACGTAGGCGTCTCATTAATTGCCTTTGCTCGATTTTGATTTAAAGCCGTCTTTTGGGATAGGATCCCAAGAGTCAGCTTTAAATATTTAGATTTGTTCTTAATGATTACGAGTAATCTTTTGCATGCACGGGATAGAAATCCAAGAGTCGGTCTCATCTTCTAGGCAGCACACGAGTCGAAGTGTCCATCGGTCTACGAGCCCCCCATGTTTGCCTATAAATATGAGTATTTTTGGATAGAGTCTTTACTTTCTTTTCTCTTCAAATTTTCTTGCCCTAAGTCGCTGTCTTCTCTTCCTTCTCCGATCATCAATGGCTCCCAAAGCTTCCTCTGGTGCGAAGGGCAAAGGAGCGACCTCTTCGTCGGTTGCGGCGGTCGAAGTTCATCCTGACGTTCATCCCGCTATCGATGGTAAGATTTGTGGAGAAGACCGCACGCTCCAAACCCTAACAAAAATGGCTATGTTGTATGTTTTATGCACAAGCCTTTAATGCGCTCTTTGTCTTCATTGAACTGTCTAAGTTCAGTGCGATGAAACCGCATATGCTGTACTGTATGGGCCGCATGAACTTCTCATGTCCGAGCCGCATGGGGTACGCCCCATGTCCGAGCCGCATGAGAATCGCTTCACGACTAAGCCGCATAAACACCTTCATGACAAATACGTTGCTGGCATATATACGTCTCCCAGTCTTATATATTTTGGGACTGGGGTGTTACATATTTTTTTTGTGGCCCATGCAGGTCGAGTTAGTCGTTTTGGTTAAGTTACTTTACAGAGCGGGCTTACGAATGTGATTAACCCTTAGGAATATCAATCCACAACTGTCTTGACAATTCTTCTAGAAATTTCTCTACCGTCCTTGAACTTCGTATTTGCTCTCGACTATTCTTCCTATGCTTTCTCGTATCATTGATTCTCGTCCCTTCCCATTTCGGAGTGTTGAACGATCATGCTTTATAGAATTTATCAGAAATTTTGAAGTTATAGTATAAGTTCGTTTGCTTATTGAATTTTGGTTGCTTGATAGACAGTAGGGGATTAGAGATGCCATATGTCATAGGTATCTAGAGGTAGTAATTTTTACAACTAGTATACAAAGGTTATAAAATTTTTGGACAGCATGTGTTTGATGGGGTAGTACGACCAAAGGAGGGTAGACGTCCTCAAGACAAAATATGGTTCATTGATAATAAATTAATGATTGAAATGATTGAAGAAGTTTTACGAAATTACAAGCTTGCGAGAGAGGAGATTGTATTTAATTTTCAAGAATTAGATGGTTGTAGATTATTATTACTAATTGATTTTTAGATTCAAGGCTTAAATAAAAATATAGGACGAAACCTTTAAGGAAATTAGTCGGTAGAGAGGATCGAGGATATAATGATTAAGGGATTGTAATTATGTTCTTGGTTTGATGGTTAAAGAGGACAAGCCTTCAACATGATCATTGCAAGATTGCCAGCATCGAGAGAAGCGACTAGAGGTAACCATTTAAAGTTTTATAATAGGAACGTTGCATAGGAAAATTGTTTAGGATTGATCTTACTTGCTTGATTTGGAGACACCGTAGTGACATAAGTGTACCCTTTGAACTATTCCTAATTACGTTTGTGAGTATTATTTTAATTTCGAGAACGAAATTCTTTTAAGTTGGGTAGATTGTAAGCACCCTGATTTTTTAAAATTAGTATTTTTATTTATTTTAGATGTTTTTTATTAAATTATAGTTTATCATTAATTATGACTATAGATGTACTTTTGCGTAGCTTTAGTTTTTGGAGCACAAGAAATACTAATTTTTTAAAACGTCCTTCATGGGTTTTGAAGTAAACAGGTTTACCTTTAATTTGATATATCATGTCCTATCCAAACTTGTCCCCTAACATTCTTTTGATTTCGCACAACTTCGGGTCAATTTAGACTATTTGACCATTTACGTAGTTCTAGACCTAACTTCCAATGAGAGCTCGGAACTGGACATCGACAAAACCATTTGACCTAATATATGATATTGACCTATTTTGAGCCTACGATACACATGCCTAGGGTGTGACACTCAATTGGGTTCCCATGTGCTATTTATATACGAATGGCACAAAAGGCTCATTGGTTGACTTCTTGGGTTCGATTTGATTAGAAATTTGGACCCTAACCTAGCCAACACCACTTGGTAGAGCCATGTTAGGTTGCCATGACTTAAAGAATTATTTTAAAATTATTTTGAGATATTATACAGCCAATTAGGTTTAAATACAATTATGTGTGTGTGTGTGTGTGTGTGTGTGTGTGTGTGGTTAAGTCTTGAGGTGTATAAGTATAGTCGTGTGTTTTCATTAATGTTTTAGCCATGGTAGGAAAGGCCGAGCCATATGCGTATGGAGCACAAGATATGCCAATCTCTAGAAACTTCTTTCATGAATTTTGATCTAGACGAGTTTATCTTCAATTTAATATAACATGTCTCATTCAAACATGTTTATTATGTCATATCCAAACTTGTCCCCTAACATTCTTTTGATTTCGCACAACTTTGGGTCAATTTAGACTATTTGACCGTTTACGTAGTTCTAGACCTAACTTCCAATGAGAGTTCGGAACAGGACATCGAACAAAATCATTTGACCCAATATAAGATTTTGACCTATTTTGAGCCTACGACACGCATGCCTAGGGTGTAACACTCAATCGGGTTCCCATGTGCTATTTATATTCGAATGGCACAAAACGCTCTTTGGTTGACTTCTCGGGTTCGATTTGATTAAAAAATTAGACCCTAACCTAGCCAACCCCACTTGGTAGAGCCATGTTAGGTTGCCATGACTTAAAGAATTATTTTGAAATTATTTTAGGATATTATACAGCCAATTAGGTTTAAATATGATTTTATATATATAAAGATATGTGTGTGTGTGTGTGTGCGTGTGTGTGTGTATGTGTGTGTGTGTGTGTGTGTATGTGTGTGTGTGTGTGTGTGTGTGTGTGTGTGTTGTTAAGTCTTGTGGTGTATAAGTATAGTCGTGTGTTTTGATTAATATTTTAGCCATGTTAGGGAAGGCCGAGCCATATTTGTATGGAGCACAAGATATGCCAATCTCTAGAAACTTTCTTCATGAATTTTGATCTAGACGAGTTTATCTTCAATTTGATATAACATGTCTCATTCAAACATGTTCCCTTGTATTATATTTTTATTGCACAACTTTCGGGTCAAATTAGGCCAATTTGCTATCTACCATAAAACTTGTCATACTTTCCAATTTAATTTCGGGATTCGACATCGATCCAACACTTTCGACCCAATATATGATTTTGATCGATTCTGAACCTACTACACACAAGCCTATGGTATCCCACTCAATTGAGTTTCCATGTGCTACTTATTTTCAAATGGCACATGAGACCCATTTACTACATTTTCGGTGTTCAATTTAATTTGAATAATTGTTTAGATCATAACCTAATCAATCCAACTTAGTGGAGCCTACCAAGGATTTTTCAAAATCAATTAGTGACATATTTAATTAATTTTTGGACATTTAATAGCAGCCCACATGTATTAAACCCATGCATAGAATTGAGAAAGCAAGCCCTAATTATTTTTTTGACTCAATCTTCTACCTTTCCGAATATGGAAACCCACTAACCCACCTTGCCACATTAGTTGATTGGTTGACTAAATCTCCACCAAATTAATCCAAGACTCCTCCATAATAATCCTAACTTATATGAGACCAAAACCTTATATATTAAACTCCTAATATTTTTGTCATTCTAGTATAATTTTATATTACTATACTTGGTTATAAACTAGTTTGGTAGATTATGCCTAAGTAGAGACTATACATAGTAAGTGTATACATGATATGTGTGAGATCTTTGAGTTAGCATTTATTTTAGTTTATTTATATTACTAGGTGTTCGCGATTGTTCTGTAGAAGCATGAAAAATACTAAAAAGAGGCGCATAGGTTTTATGCAACTAAAATATAATGTTCCTAAGTCAGAAGCTGTTAGCTAAAGAACTTAAATCTTCTACAGAAAGACACAAGTTCAAAGATGGGCCAGAGAGACGCATGGTTCATTTAGACGCATAATGTGTTTTTGTCTCTTGTATGAAAAGACGGACCTCAGGCAGTGTGCAGTGTTCAGACTATGAGGAAGATGTCAGTAACCACCTCACCTTCATCATTACACTATGCCAGTGGTGAAGGAAGCGGTTGTATGTGTCTATTTCCAGAACAGTGTTTTCCAGTATACAATTGAAAAGCTATGCATTAAGGTGTTAATTGATGCATAGTTATTAAAAGAAAAGTTACTATTTGCAGTAAGCAATCAAATGCTATGCATTTAAAGTAATTAGACGCATGGCCGATCCACACTAAATAGATCGTGTGCTGATATGGCAGTCTTTCGTGCAGAACATCTCAAAAATATGTGGCAAGTTATATGTGATTCTCAAGCACGTTCACTCTCCACTAACCCCTAAGGCTTATGCGCCTACCTAGTTGCATGCGTCTCTGAGGCAGAAGACATCATATTTTCTACACATACGCACATGGCTATTCCAGCAAAGAAAAGCTATAAATAGAGGACAGTTCCTTCCACGTGCAAGACACACAGAACACAGGCACAAGGAGAGACTATGTATACTGCTTCTTTGCTAAAGAACTTTCAAAGAGAGAAAAAGCTTTCAGTGATAAAGTTTTCCTTGCTATTGAGAGTTCATCAACCTCCAAGCTTCATCAACTTCTGCATCAAATCGTCAACAGAGCAAAGAAGTCGAAGTAGACTTAATCTCCATCGCCCCAATCCCCAGATTCTAAACTCGAAATTCTTGTTTAAGATTCTTGTTGTACTCTTTCTTTACAATAATACAAAAGATTCTATATTTCAATACTCTTTTTTTGTTGAAATAAAAATGGCAACTCTGTTGGGGACGACTTTCTTCACCGATGAGAAAGTGGTGGCACAATCGGATATAACTAAGCTTGGTTCAATTGAGAAAATGTTGGTTGTACAATTTGATCAACAAGCATACGAAGCGATGCTGTCGGAGAAGGACTCTACTCCGGCCGCTAAGAGATATAAAGCCATGCGTGTTCGTAAGAATTGGGTTACAAAGTCTCTCCCCGCTCTTTCTAACGTTGCTAATGGTAAAGGGAAAGATTTGGTCACTGTGATCCAAAACAACAGTTCAGAGATACAGACTCGGTACCAGCCACAATGATGTCTAAAGGCGTTTCTGCTGTTGAGATGCATTATCTACACCAAGCGTCTAGAAAAGGCTCTACAAATGAGCCATCAACCAAGTCTTGTGCCGTTCAGAAGAAAAAGAATACCAAGAAGGCGTATGACAATCATGCGTCTAGGAAGAAGGCTGACATCTATGATAGAACTACTTGCTCCAGCTTAGGCAACAAGAATGCACAATATTTGAATTTTGGTATAGGAAAACATTATGATGCCAAAGATTCAAATGTTAGAATTTGTGCCTCACACTCGGTGAATCGAGACGGGAGTCCCGTCACAATACATAACTCTAGACGCATAACTGGAGACAAGAAATCTGTCTTCCACAGACTTTATTTCATCTATGTGTTATAAAGGAGGCCTATTTCATGCGCATCCCCGTTTTATGCGTGCAGGCGATGGAAAGTTATACAAGCTGAATACGGCCCAACTTGCCATGCGCCTCTCTTCCACATGCAATGGACTCATGTACATTGCTTCCCAATGTACCTAAAATGAGTCCATATGACAAAACATCTCGAGACCTAAGTACTGGGACTTTCTACGTACATAAAATAGGTCGACGAGTTCAAAAAACAACTTTTCCATGCACGGAGGGTCGCATAAAAAGGGAAAGAAGGTCATACACCCTTATGTTGACTTGCATGATATGCTTCGTCATAAGCATAAATCAACAGAGCTGTCATCAAACTCAATTATGTCTCATCAAGGAAATTGATGTGCAAAGATTGTTATCAACTGTTGCTGCTCAATAATAGTTGATCAACCAGTTAGGCAATCTATCTTCACAAGATTACATCCAAACCCTCCAGATTTGTCGTGTCTTAAACGACAACTTTCGGATAATGACGACGAGTTACATGAGGCCTCGGTCTATGCAACATCCAGTCAAGGTGATGATCAAGTACCTTCATCCTCTTCATCCAGAGGAGGTTAAAGAGCCCCTTCACCTGAAGGTGTATATCAAGGAACCTGTTCCCGATCTAGACATTTTTCTGGTGTATTCTAAATTCCTGATAATACTGGGGTAGTACTCTTCTAGTTTTGGATCATTCTACATCTCAGTCTGATGACAGAATACCTCAAACTTTAGAAAGAGATGATGCAGTTTCACAATCAGAATTGAGCAGTACTAGTTTCTAGTAATGCTTCTTTGCATACCTCTCCATTTGGTAGTCCATATACAACATCCGTGTATGTAACTGGTAAAAAGAGGGTGCTAGTATTGATCGACAAAGAATTGATAATCTGAAGAACATGCTAAAAAATTTATGACGATGATGCAGCAGATGTAACCAACCATGAACCTGCAAACAACTATGCATCAACCTCATCCATCAAATCAATCTCCTGTCGATCAAGATACAATTGGGGTGTAGGCCCTAATCCGTCACCATAGTTGGAAATGTCTCCGTGCCTGTATTACAACAGACTCGACCAACTATCATACAATCATCCTCTACAAATTAGTCCATTGATGCTCTGGAAGCTATTCGAGGCATCAACGCCCGGCTAGATGATATGACTTCAAAAGAGGAACTCCATCAAACGGGAATGTCACGCCCTTATCCATCAGAATAAAATGATGTGGTTTGTCCTCCAAAGTACAAACCCAAATCTCTGATTCCTTATGATGGAACAGGCTCACCAAGACTTGACATATTTTTACTCCCAAACTGTTCATATACCGAAGAATGATGCACTTTGGTCTAAATTGCTCATCGGTACTCTGAAGGGAGTAGCTTTTGAATTGTTTTGTAATCTACCTGATAATTGGATTAAAACTTTCAAAGATTTAGAAAAATTGTTCCTTAGCAGATTCTACGAGGGGACAAGCGATGTTACCATGTCAAAGCTTATTACGACAAAGCAAGAGAACAAAAAGTGGGCTCGTGAATTCATTGAACGGTCCAGGTGATTATAGATGAAGTTATATCCTGGAACTCCTCAGTCAGTGTTGATTGATACATTCAGGGGTAATTTCTTACCCACGATCAGATTCTGCATCGACCTTGGAGATTATAATGATTTGCCAGCTTCATCACTGCTACTGAGAAGGCCAAAAAATCTATCCAAATTTTGCATCTGATTGGATTGAAATCACCTGAAGACAAATCGAAGCATCCCCAGAATAATAATACTTTTGGAAAAAACTTGATAAACTAAAGATTTGTTAAGGTCAATTAGCAAAAATCATTTAAACTATTATTGTAGTACTTTAGAATATCATATTTATAAATATGATAGGTAAAGACGAATCATCTAGTGACAAGCCTAAAAAGTATAATGGTTAATTCTTCAAGAGGTGGAAGAGATATATGTGATTTTGGCTCACTACCTTGGGACAGAGTCTTTGGATGCATTATAAGAAGAATGATGGTTTATTTGTAGAACATATATATATGCTCACAGATGATAAGTTTATGTATATAACAAATAGAACCAAGAATAATTTTACTCTTGATATGACTTCATGATAGATCAAGCATCTTATAATGTATATACATGATCTACATATTTTTGTACCTGTTATTTTTATAAATTATGCTAAAGAATTGCTAAAACATAATTATGTATATTCTAAGATGAACAGGTATATGCAGCTGCGATTCAAGTCATTAAAGAGCATAAAAGGCGAAATTATGGTTCTTGACTATAAAAGTCATAAAAGAACTTACAGATTTCTTGACAAAGAGTTTGTTTACTTTTGAAGAAGAGTTTGTCTAGGATATTAATCATAGTATCATTGAGGGGGTAAGGTTAAGCTCATAAGTAAGTCACCAGCAGTGGCAACCCAACCGTGTCTGACTGGAGATCCCAAGAAGTCGGTTCAATGGGTAGAAACAAGCTGGACTTAGGTGACTATTATGGAACACTAATCCGAGATTAAATTCTCAAAAACTAGGGCACAAGAGGTTGTACGATGTTGTACATGGATACCCCATCCCTATGGTGACAGTGCTCCGGTATGATTTGGTTAGGATGAGATTAAAACTTAGGTTCAAGCATGATTATGCAGGGTTGACTCCAATCACCGATCCTTTGAGGACTTACCTATGTGAGAGGTCGTGAAGACCGCGACTATGGGACATGACGATCCCAAAAAAATCTCATAAATAAGAAAAAAGTGCACATGGCCAATCAAAAATGCAACCCGATAGACCCAAGAACCTCTAACATACTATGTGTGCTATTTTCTTAATCTAGTTCAAGAAGTCTGATTTAAGGCATCGTCCATCAAACACTTCTTCAGATAAAGACAATAGTCACTAAGTGAGATTCAAGGCTGTAGTCTATCTCATCTATGCATAGTATATAATTGTTCAGAAACTCTTCATCTTTACTTCTTTTGAATATTGTTATCTTTGGTTTCGAAACTTGGTTTTTTGGAGGGATTGTTGTTATTATTGGTGAAAAAAACAAATTTCCTAAAACCTTTATTTCTATTAAATTTTATTAACCCCTCTCATTAATTCACCTCATGCTTCCTATTCAAAAAAATTACCAAAATCTTTCCTACAACTATTGTTTTCATTCATTTCAAATGAATGACTTTCAATGTCAATCAATATATATTCTCATTAATACACCAAATAGCCATAATTTTATTCAGCCTTTATTGTCACTTATTTTAATTAAAATCTATGGTTGAAGGTTGCCTATATGTCACTCCCATTTTTTGTTATACGTATTCTCGTTATATGTGTATAGATTTCTAACATTTGTCAAGTGACCCGTATTTTGACTTGTATTGCTTGGCCTAGTCTTGTTTTAATCTTGACTTCATTTGGTTCACTTTGGTTCAACTTGGCTTGCCTTTGCTTTATTTGGTTTGGGTTGAGATGAGAGGGTTGATATAAAAACCAACTCTCTCCCACTCTCTCTCTTTTCATTACTTCTCATTCATTTCTCCTCCTTCTCCATTACTCCTCCTACCTACCAAGCCCTAGGCAAGTGCAACTTGCTTCATGATGGATCTCAAATTTTATTATTCCATTGTCTTCCTTGCTTGATTCTAAGCCTCTTTAGAACTTAAAATTTTTGGTTTTAATGGATAGATTTTTGTAGATCTAAGTTTTAACTTTTTCTTATTTTTCTTGGTTTTGACCTCTAAAAACTCATTATATCCAAAAACTAATGGTTCCATGTTATAAAAAATTTTATTCTACCTAATTTGGCTTTTGAACCACTTGATTTCGATTTTATTTAAGAAAGTTATGGCATTTTTCGTGTTCATGGGTTCCCGCACATCTTCGATGCTGCTGGGACGATAAACAGTGCCGTGTGTGTGATTCGTTTGCCACGTTCCTGTATGCCATACTCTCATGCCCCGTATGTCGTGTATTCGCGCACTGAGTGTTTGCGTGTCGTACGCCTGCACGATTCGTTGGTCATACGGCTGCACGCCGTGCTCTCGCGCCCCGTGCGCTGTGCGTTTCATGCGTCGTACGCCTGCGCGATTCGCTGGCCACGTGCCTGCCCGCCGTGCTCTCACATATCGCACGACGTACATCTGCGTGCTGCACGTTTTGCGATCGCACGCATGCGCGATTCGTTTGTCATGCGCCTGCGCGTTGTGCCTCTGTGCCCTGCGTCCCGTGGGCAGTTTTGTCCGCGCACGTGCGAATGGCTATTTTTGCCTGTTTATTGAAAAACTTAAAACATAAAAGTTGTAGATCTTTGTCTTGGCTTCAAGAATCTTCTTGTTTCACCTTAATTGGAGTTCATATGCGACTAATGGTTTCAATCATAGTTCTCGATCTTCTTTGCATGTTTTCTATATTTGACCTAAATTGTGAGGACCCGACTTGACAACTTGGTAATATGAGCTTGAACTTGAACTTGAACTTGAACATGATAATATGATCCCATCTTGATAATCTTGATAGTAGCCCATCGAGGCGCACTCCTGACAGTACTCTTGACATGATAAGTAAACCTGACATGACATGTATAATCTTGATCGCTGTTGTGACAGCTAATCCTGACTTGTTAAGTGTAACTCTTATCTTGACACCGTGATTGATTTTTCTGATTATGACTGAACAAGCTACATGTCTCATCTTGTATCATGTCTAGGACATGGATTCCTGGTTACCACGGTCAGGAATTCATAATGAATCTGACCAGGTTAAATGACTAGATTGATCAAGTAGTTTATATAGAAAGATTTTCCAGTTACAAGCGATCCCGTTATCCTGGCTACACCTGTGGACTTGTAGCCTGCCGTCGAGTAGGACGCATTTCCAGCACACTGTCATGTGTTGCACTCATTATAAAGCTAAAAGTTCTTTTAACTCTTGATAAACTCTTGTAACTCCCGCTTGGATAACCTAGATAGTCTGCAGGGCTTGTGACTGCAGGAATATCTCAACTGTATCTTGTTAGTAACTAGGCATGTGATAACCCTAGTTAGCTAATGATAGCAAGTCGTAGGACTTGATTGGCCGTGCTTGAATGACTGTCTCAGGATTAATATGGAAATTATATTCCACCTCTTATTTTCCTAATGCAAGCTAGTGTGTTCTTTTAACTCTGTCTTTCATGTTATTTAATTATGTTCATTTATCAGTTCTTCTATTCATTTTATGCTGGTTTTAGTTCCTAAATGGAGCCTCCCTTGTGGTACTTGCTCTTTCTGGGTTCTGACCCAACTGGTTTTGTATGGCTAAATTTCGGAGTAGCACTCGGGGGTCTACCTGCCTTCCAGCCAGATGGTGAACACTAGACGTAACCGTGGCAACGAGTGGGTTTTTCTTATTTTGTTCTTCCACTCCATTGTAACTTTTTTTTGAGGCATTTAACCATCGAGCATGTGTTAGCTCGTGTTGAAACTTTAATTTTTGTCTGCTTATGGGCTGTTACATGATTGGCAAATCCTAGGGTTGATCATATATGACTTAACTCTTGTTAGTCTTTGTATTTTGTATTACTAGCTTCATGATCATCTGAATATATAATGTTCAGGATGCCTTACTTTGTATGTTTGATGATCTAACATCTTGTAACAATTATTTGTTTGCTTGAGATTGAGACAATAGGCTTGTTCTTGACCATAAGACACTGTTGGCTTGTAGATAAATCCTCATGCATCTAGACAGCCGTACCGTATTGCGAGGTAGGTTACACTTCAATGTACGTAGCTGGCTATGTCTGTCCCCCGCTCTCCAGTATTCTGGTTCTGGGGTGTGACACTATATAACCTTCATGAGATTGTATTGTTTGTATGGGATATGAAAAAAAGCAAGAAATCTCTCCATCTATTCATCGTCCTTCACAAATCACAACTATATGATTCCTCTTTTCTTTTCTATTCCAATCTCTCTACTCTGGGCAAAGCTAAGTTTGGGTCGTTCTTTTGAAACTGTGTGCGGTGACGGAAAGGCGGTATCAAGGGGGTTTTACCTCTAGGAGGATTCGAACTAAAGTCTACACATAGACCTCGAATATTCTCTTAGGGTAATGCCTCGTGCATGACTTCTCCGTAGACAGGTATTTCTAACCTTTTTATTATTATGCTATTTTATTTTTTCAGGATGGTAAAAAAATACTTTCCAACACTTAATCAGCTTACGAAGAAAAAACCTAGTTCGTCCTCCTGAGAAGAACTTTTATCAAGAAGTTTGAAAATTACTCTCTCTTTTGGACTGGAGATGCCTTCAATCAAAGAAGTCCAAGTAGAACCCGTTAGATTTTGCCACTGAAACCAAATAGCGAGAACATGGTTGAACCCATTTCTTGTTTAACTTTGAAATGGTAATCCATTGACATCTCTTGTATCCTTGTCATTAGACAATCATTGGAGTTAACTGAAGATAAGACGATAAATACTGGAAAAAAATTGGCAAATACAAAGATGAGAAGAAATATAAAAAACTAAGGCTAATTCTAAGGACACTCCCACAATTGCTTGGGGCTAGCCCTTATTAGGGGACAACCCAGTAGGGTAGAACTTTTACTGGGAATAGCCCAAATTTTATTTGGGGCTAGCACCACCCCCCACCCCCCCCCCCCCCCCCCCACTACCCTCCCCCCAAAAAAACCTTTCTAACACTTTCATTTCCTCATTTTCTCTCTCTCTTCTATATTCTTAAACCCTAACCATATTTCCCTTCTCCATTATTCCAATCCCAAATTCCTAAATCCTAAATTTCTTCTCCATTCCACCAATTCCAAGCAATGGCGCCCAAGCCCAACCCTTCATCACAATCTTGGTATATTTTGCTATATTTTACTATATTTTGTTTTATTTTCGTTTTAAATTTATTGAATCTTTGGTAATGCTCAAAATAGTTTGACAAAATAGGTTAGAACAAATTTAGGGTTCATGTATGTATTTTTCGAACATGACAAATCAATTTTTTTCATCAAACCCTAACCCTAGAGTCGTCGGTTCGACCGTTTTGGCCTACCGGCCACGAAAACAACAGGACTGCAGCGAATAATTGTAGTCCTTTTCTATATATAGGACTGCAGGAAGCCATACAGTCTTGATATGTAGTAGGAGTGCGTGCAGTCCTGCAGTCCTGAAATAAATTTGGACTGCATGCAGGCCTGCAATCTTGGATAATATTAGGACTGCATGCAGTCCTGTATAGTATTAGGACTGCATGTAATCCTACAGTCCTGCTTATTTTGTGTGATATTATTTTCTGACAGTCCTTACGCTCATATTTCTTTATTTTTTTTGCAGTCCTGCGGCCGCCAGCAAAAGAAAACGACCCACTACATCGGCTTACAAAAAATGCAATGTGGCCCATCCGCTTGAGATACTAATCAGAATCGTCGAACCCGATCCGGAAAGAGAAGTGACTGCACCGGCACACCATCCTCGGTCGAAGGAAGCAGCTCCTCCTAGTCCTCCGCTTTCTTCCTCTTCCGATGACGGCGAGCCTACTGGCCAAACCCATATAGATGATGGTTCCGGGCCTCCTCAGGAACCGGTTCGTCCGAAAGATTACTCAATGTTGTTGTCGTTTGACAACCATATTGCATTTCAAATATGGAAGGACCCAGTATGTACGTTAAGTTATGAAAATTTAAGCTTTTATTTAGTCTACTATATATATATATATATATATATATATATATATATATATATATATATATATATATATATATATATATATATATTTGCTAATTCTAATTTTATCTTGTTGTCCGACATACAGATGAGCTCTCGTATGCTTAGGGTCGTCAGCCATGGGAAGAAGTCCGGTAGCTGGCAGTTTGACATATTAGGGGAAGCCGTTAAGAACAAGATCATTCCTACCGGCTTGCAAAATTTGGCCCGATACTACTACATGACGATAGGAAGTGCTCTTATATCAGCCTTCGTGGAGAGATGGCATCTAGAAACCAACACTTTTCATCTTCCAATAGGGGAGATGACGATTACACTTGACAACGTCCATCAGATATTGGACCTTAATGTTACCGGACGGGTCATAACGAATGAATTGTTCCATGAGAAATCCCCTGACTGGTATGACCATATCGTAGATCATGTGTCAAGAGAATCTTGGGGTTGATGCTAGGAGCTTTACAACCCTTCCACACTTCAAGAAGTCCTACGGACTTCCTTTGAAATATTTGTAGGAGACTTTTAGAGAGACGGAGGCCGATGATAATAACGTTGACATACTGGCCCGTGCATACATCATTTTCATCCTACGATCCGTCGACGTTATGGACAAGTTCGGAACCTCTATTCATGCAAGATATCTTTTGAATTTATCTGACGTGGAGGACGTGGCAGAGACATCTTGGGAAAGCGGTATACTAAAAAATCTTTACCACGAGCTTGGTGCAGTATTCCTTGTCGGTACTAAGACAATCGCATGATGCTAGATTCTACTCCATGTAAGGAAATTTTTTCGAGATTAATCTCATATACAAAATTTCGTTGCTAAATTATTGACTATTCTTTTAATAATTGTATATGCATGGATATACGAGCACTTTTCAATGTTGAAGCGGGGTGAGGAGAATATAGACTATGGCGAGCACCTTCCTAGAATGTGCCGATGGAGGCCAGCTACGGCTGAAACTAAAAATTCACAAACACTGGCAACCATTCGCAATGTACTTAATAATTTGGTGCCAGAAGAGGTGAGAATATAGCATATTTCTTGTTAGATTCTTTTGGTGATGATGATTTACTAAATTAAGCTATGCATGCATAATTTACTTTTCTTACAATTACTTCAAAACCCATATCGGGATTTAAGAGGGAGTAGTCGCCCAATGCAACTAGTAACTTTATTTTATGGTATGATTACTTGTTATGATATCACGGAGCCTTACATGCCAGATAGAGTCCTTCGTCAATTTGGTTTCATACAAACGGTGCCAAAACGCACGTTAAAGTTAGTAACTCCTCCGGGAGGGACGAAACACCTGAATTATATGCCGACCGAATTCGATTGGATCACAGACTTCTACTCCGAGTGGCAACGGCATGTGCTTAGGGAATCTGAAAGACAACCGGTAGTTGAGATGTCGGACTGCAACGACGACTACACGGCGTGCTATGCTGGTGTCAGACATCCTACGTTGTTTAACCCGCACATGCCATGGACCGATACTGTGGGATCTTTGGAACCTCTTTCCCCAAAAAATGTCCTATATGTTGCACTACTGCAAATGGTGAGTTTCAAATTTGTAGCCTTGAAAGATTTCCAAGTTTGTAGACTTAATTTATTTCGTGTCATTTGCAGGCTAAAAATGTGAAGGGGTTGACGAAAAGTATCCGTCAATGCAAGGGTGAAAACTATGACGCAATCTGCAACGAGATGGAACGCATCGACAACTCTGTAGATTTTCCTTTCATACATAATAGGGATCAGCGTACGAAGGTCCGACATGATAATTAGTTTTTTTTTGGATATTTGGATATGTTTGGATAATTAGATATGTGGATATTTGGATATTTTTGGAGATGTTTGCATACATTTGAAATATTTTGGTTATGTCGACATGTGATCTAATTTTTGATATATTTTGTTATGTTTGGATATGTTTTACTGTGATTATATTTTGGATACGTTTAGATACGTTTTGGATACATTTGGATATGCTAAGAGTTGCTATGATTTTTGCATAAAGTAGGACTGCCAGCAAAGTTGACAATTCTGCATAAAGCAAGGACTGCCAACAAGCTGACAGACCAAATAAAAACTCTCTGTTTAGAGAATTTTGACACATAATTGGACAGGACTGTCAGCTAGTTGGCAGTCCAATTGTTAAGAAGGATTGCAATAGTCCTGTCCAATTATATGTCAAAACTCTCCAAACAGAGAATTTTGATTTGGACTGCCAGCATGTTGGTAGTCTTGCACGAAGCAAGGACTGCCATGTAACTGACATTCCAAATCAAAACTCTCTGTTTGGAGAGTTTTGACACATAATTGGACAGGACCGTCGGCTTGTTGGCAGTCCAACTGTTAATTAGGACTGCTAACTGGCTGACAGTCCTGTCCAATTATGTGTCAAAACTCTCCAAACAGAGAAGTCACTAATCATATTTTTGAATATGGATAATCAATTAAGTTTAACTATTGAATTCACTAATATTCATATAATCACTATCTTGTTGCTACTTAAACATAGCATTGTCCTTGTATTCACTATATCAATATTGCTTTGCTTGTATCATATTGCTTTGTTCGTCTAACATGTTTTTGTAAGACATGCAGTAAGCATGATCAAGCTTTGTCAAAGCAGGACATATGCAATGGAGAATTAACGATGGGCCAAAGACGGTGTTATACAAGAAGATTTCTCTATTTATCTTTGGATTATTGCCGTCAAGGAAAAATGCTTCTTCAATGTTAAGAAAAAGGCGTCATCATATGGGCTATTGGTTTCATATTTATTCTGTATTTTTCTATTTATTGAGTCTAGATTATTTGTGAGTTGGGATCACTTGCAATTAGAAGTCTATCTCAACCTATCTTGATTCGTTCCTTAAACCGAACAAAACCCAATTGAACCAAAAACCAACTTAGGGTGAACCAGAACCAAAGGAACCGAACTCGGCCAGAGTTATGCCCGAACTTAGTCCGAACTCGGTCCACTTGAATTTCTCCTGGTCAGCAGCAAATTCCTATCATTTGGATCTGCAACGTTCAAAATTATGAACGTTAACCCTACCGAGTTCTGCCCGAACTCTGTTTCAAAAATTCCTATAAATAGAGAAGATTTTGTCATTTCTAAACACTCAATCCTTCTTCATCTTCTCTATCTATTCTAAAGTCTTCATATTTACCAAGAGCTTTAAATCTTCCTATTCCCAAGACAACTCCTATTCTTCTAAGTGCCAGTGGTTTCCGATTAGGAGTATTTGAGTTGTAGAATCTTGGAGTATAAAAGCTTTCTTCAGAACGGGTTTGAAGTTTGTTAGTGGACTTCGGATAAAAATACAACAGTGTTGAAGTTGACGTGTTCTTCGGAGCAAAACACGTAGTGTAATCTCTATTTCAAATAGTGGATTCAATATCGGGTTGAGTACTCGAGACTGGACTTGTCCTCTCAAAGGGAAACCAGTATAAACCTTGGTGTTTGTGTTTGCTCTTCTCAACTCATTTACTTTACGCATTTACTTATTTATTGCATGCTTCATATTTGTTTAGTCACTGCCATAAATATTTATAAGTGGTGATTATTATTCTGCTGCACACACGCACTCTATTCACCCCCCTCTAGAGGTACTCAACGGTCCTACAATTGGTATCAGAGCAAGGACTCTATTATCTGGCTTAACATCCTTAGAGTAGATCCTTATTTTCAATTGTTAACATCTGATTCCAATTGCCTACAATTGGTATCAAAGCAGATGCTTGTTATATAGATATTACTGCTTATACCAATTGCTCCTACAATTGGTATCAGAGCATGTTATATTCAAATATAACACTCTATAGAGTATACATATGGCAGCCGTGAATTCAATATTCACAGGTGAAGGGCAATCCACAAATAGACTCCCTTTATTTGATGGAATGAACTATAGATCTTGGAAGACACGGATGAGCTTCTATCTGAAGTCTCTAGATTTTGACTTATGGTCAATTATTTGCAATGGCTACAAAAAGCCTACTATTACCTCAATTCTTACTTCCTCTATTATTAACAAGCCTTAATATAGTTACACAAAGGAAGAGAAGATGTTAGGTAGCCTCGATGCAAAAGCAATGCATGCTTTCTATTGTGATGTAGACTTTAATGTATTCAATCTTATTTCTACTTGCACTACATCTCATAAATTTTGGAAACTTCTTGAAGCTACTTATGAGTGCAGGTACGAAAGCAAAACTAGCAACCCCAGAGAGAAGGATAGTCGTCAAAATAATGCAAATGTGTGCTTGATGGCATCAAGATTTAAGATTCAACATAACCCTATATATGAAGAAGATCTTGTATATGACAACTGCAAGAAGATATGCCACATCAAAGAAGATTGACTACTGCTAGAAAAGAAAGTCACTTCGAACGATCAAACGAAGGAAGACCATCGTCTCACAAGTACGCTACCACGAGCATATGGTGCGAAAGTGAAGCAAGCGACTTAGAAGAAGAAGATAGATCTCGTCAAGCTGCAAATATATGCACAATGGCATTATCTAGCGAGGTATAGAATAATCCCCTTTTTGAAGAGAATGAATTCTCTTATGATGAATTATCTGATGCTTTCCATGATTTATTTACTGATTACAAGAAGGTTCCAGATAAGTATAAGCAAGCTAGAAAGGATATTCTATCCTATAAGCGTGAGAATGAAAAGCTTACTTGCTTATTGAATAATGCTGAAAATACTTCTTCTTCTGATAATTCTACTGAGATTTCCACACTTAAGTCTAGATTGCATGAAGCACTTGATTGCATTGAGAAAGCACTCAAGAAAATGCTAAACCTAAGGAGGAATTAGAATCAGAAAAGAAGAAGTATTCTATTACTTCATGTAGAATTGATGCTCTTACTGCTAAATTTGATGAGATCTATGCGAACTCTAAAAAGTTAGAGATTAGACTGGAAAAGCAGGTAGCACAACCTACGACTCAGTCCAACACAAGACACATACCACATCACAAAGTCACACATGTCAGATCATCTAGAAAGGAAGAAAGCAAAGCTAAAGCGTCACACAACCGTGCTTTCTATTACAAGTATCCACGTACATCATATCACACCACTGCACGTTCTCATACTGCTGTACATAGCACTATTAATACTTTCTGTCATTATTGTGGTATGAATGGACGTGTTTCTAATCATTGTCAGATTAGAAAACTAATTGATATGAACTTGTGCAAATGGGTTCCCAAAGCTAACAAATGTGGATCCAAGTATTGGATACCAAAGTCTTCACCTAATATTTCAGGTGGGGCTACTTATTCTGAACCATAGAACCATGAAATGTGTTGGTGATTGCAAAGCTACAAAGGTCATCTTCTATACAATTGCACCAACATAAGTGTGGTCACTAGAACCACTTCGGTAACATGCTTTATAAATAGTTTTTAATATCTAGCATGTTCTGACTGATGTCTTGCTATTAACTTTCATTGATATCTTTTAAATTGTTTATTGAGATATAATCCTAGCATGACTAGCTATTTAGCTTAAAAGTTTAGTTCAAACTAAATAGTTTTACTCACTTTTCATTAGTGTGACACATTTGACTATGTATGTTCTTTACTATTAGTCTTTATTCTTGAAGCATGCATACCACTCTAGTCTATTGGAGCTTAATTTTTTGGTTAATATGTTTTTGACTCTTCGTCATTAATATTCTTTTATGGTCATTTCTTACTAATTTGTCTTTAACATGGCATATTTACTTTGACCAGTATTTTGTGACTATGTATGTTTAGCACAAGTCTTGTTAACCTTGTGCTTGCATAATATATTCACTATTGATTCTCATATTTTATTTTGATTAACTTCTTATGAATCAATTACATCTTTGTCTGATATATGAGTTAAGTTCAGTTCTATATTATTTTGAAAAATTATTTCAAGCTTGTGCTTATCTCATAATCTAGCTATTGATTATTTTGAACAAATTTATGTTCTTCTACTTATTAGCTTCTTCCTCAAAGCCTCTTTTAATGATATTTTTCTTGGCTTTTTGGATACATGACTCTTATTTAAATTATTTTTTATCTTGATAAACCATTATTTGGGGTATTTACTTCTTTTATATTTAGGGATTCAAGATTTTGATGTTATTTGATGATACTACATATATTCTTTTGAATATAAGTTCGTGAGAGTAGAGATCATTTTGGAAACAAGCCGAAAGGGTCCTTCTATCATACATGTATAAATAGCCTAAAACGATACGGTGTACTAGTCTTCGGACTACCGCTAGCTGGGAACCGGCCCTTACAGCTAACCCGAAGTGATCAATACTTTATAGGCTTAAGATTTATTAAGGTCTATTTGCAACTATCGTCTAGTTCTGGATCCAAGGTACTGAACCCAGTCCCCTAAATTCCAGAATACATCAGCGTATCTAGGCCCTACATTTTGATTTATAATTTTTTTATATTTTATTATTATCCAATAATTTTGTAGCATATATGGATAAATGTAATTGATACATCTTAAACCGTATGTTACATTGTTTTAAAACTTCTTTTTAGTCCATAGAATATAATTTATTTCATATTGCACTAATTCTTCCTAAACTCTTGGTTATTAAAGAAGATATTTATTTTTGGTACAAGCCTACAAAGGGTCTGTCTGTCAGTCACCATGGCTATGGCCAAAGCGAAGCGGTACTTAATTGTTCCCCGGTGAACTCATGTTAGCTAGGACAGTACCCCTACAGCTAATCCAAGATTAATCAACAATTTATAACCTAAAGATTTGTTGAGATCTAGTTGCAATTGTTATCTGATGGATTTTGAATTTTAGCTTTGATGGACAATTTTTTATTAAACAAAATGTAACATATATTGATCTTCCATAGGTTAATATTTGTCATCTTTTGATATATTCAATATTTCTATCTTTTGATATTCAGACTTTATGAAATTTTGACTACTTATTGAATATTATGGTCTTTTGATTTTGTTTTTAGCTTGTGTAATATTCATGATATTAAGCTTTATATTATTACTTCTTATTCAAGTTATTTACTGTCTACAACAGTAACTCTTTCAGGGGAGAAAGTCGGTAAATTTTTCCTTCTCAAAGCGTTTCTTCTCTTTAACCCTACGGTTATCTGATGGATACCATGCGACGGCTTTAAAAGGAAAAAAATGAACGTTGATAAATAGATCTAATATGTTGGAATTAGTTTCCTACTTTTGAAAATATTCCTCTGATTTTTAAATTTTGTCAATACTATTTTTTATATAGCCATGTAAAGGTGGAGTAATTAATTTTTTTTCAACTCAATTATCCCCTTGACATGCCATATATCTAGAATACATTTTTCTTTAGACATTTAACTAGTCATGTTTTATTTGTTCAAATAGACTATCTATGATCTATGGATTCTTTTATTAAAATTGTTTTCATGAAATAAAAATTCAAATCGTCAGCTGTCAGTCTGAAGACTAAATAGACGCATTCGAACTTTTATTAAGACAATTTTTTTATAATAAATTCTGCATTTCAAAAGTCTTTTTGAATTGTCCCTGATTTGTTGAATCTGTCTGTTATTTGCATTGAAAAAGTTTTCAAAAATCCTTTATTGTCTTGAATTTTTGAGACATATTTTATTTGGAGACATATTTTGTCTGTTCATCTTTAAGCATTTATTTATTACATTTTTGTTTTGATTGCCTAAAGATGATATTTTGTTTTAAGTTTTGAACTTTATATGCATTTTGATCAAAGGGAAGAAAGATGCATATCTTGGATATTCCTTAGATCTTATGGTTATTATTTTTCTTGCATTTAAATTACTTCAGAACTAGAATACACATTATTTAAGGGGGAGCAAATTAATTGTTTCAATTTTTTATGTCCTTAATATGTGGTATACCTAGTTCATCATGGACATATATTCTTTTACTTAAATATCTTGTTGAGTTGTTCATGATATTTGAATTTGTATTGGATTTATGAGAGAATATATGATTATTACAATTTCTTTTTATTCTCTCATTCTATTTGAGTTTCTAAAAGTTATCTTGCCAAATATATTTAATTATATATTTGATTTTTCTTTGAGTTTAACTTAATTTTGATTTTTTTATTGAGATTTATCTCAAAGTTCATGATTATCTATATTTAGACTGATCATACTTGACAGGGGAGCATTCAAGTCGACTGAATTTCTCCTTCTTAAGTATTTTGTCTTCATTATCTTCATGTCTATCTAATGGATATACATATATCATTACTAGGTAATTGAATTCAAATGCATGAACTTTGACATAGATTTTGCATAGATTCTAGTATATTTATTTTGATTTTTTTTCGATGATTATACTCTATATGGAATTGAATCACTAATTTGTATGGGCAAATTATGGATCATATTTTCTTGTGATCATTGTTAATAGTCTCATTTTGTTTTACTTTTGTTTGTATATACTAGATCTGTAAATTTCTCATGATTTAATTATGACCAATAAGTGATTTCTACGTTATTGGTATCTATTTCAAAACTACAGTTTCACTGTATTCATTATATTGAGTTTTGAATGTAATTTTTTGGATTTCTAGTTGGTAAACTATTTATTAATTAATTTTAGGTTCAACCAACTATATTGTGTTTTGATAAGTTTTGTATACTTTAATTATGCAAATTTTCTAAACTTTTTGTTACACTGTTCTGCTAATCCTCCATCATGATTATTTTTTGCCTTCCTCCTTTACTTATGCTTGAGTTCGTTTTATCTCTTATTACGAGGGAGCTTATTTTTTTATCATGTCAAAGGGGGAGAAATAAGTTTAAGTTAGCACACAATATTCTAGTAGTATGTGTCTATTATTGATACATGTATCTATTGTATATATCTTAAACTTAACCGATTTGACATAATCAAAAAGGGGAAGATTGTTAACCCAATAATTACATCATATTTTTGAATATGGCTAATCAATTAAGTTTAACTATTGAAGTCACTAATATTCATATAATCACTATCTTGTTGCTACTTAAACATAGCATTGTCCTTATGTTCACTATATCAATATTGCTATGCTTGTATCATATTACTTTGTTCGTCTAACATGTTCTTGTAAGATATGCAGTAAGCATGATCAAGCTTTGTCAAAGCAGGACATATGCAATGGAGAATTAATGATGGGCCAAAGACGACGTTATACAAGAAGATTTCTCTGTTTATCTTTGGACGATTGCCGTCAAGGAAAAATGCTTCTTCAATGTCAAGAAAAAGGCATCATCATATGGGCTATTGGTTTCATATTTATTCTGTATTTTTCTATTTGTTGAGTCTAGATTATTTGTGAGTCAAGATCACTGGCAATTAGAAGTCTATCTCAACCTATCTTGATTCATTCCTTAAACTGAACCAAACCCAATTGAACCAAAAACCAACTTAGGGTGAACCAGAACCAAAGGAACCGAACTCGGCCAGAGTTCTGTTCGAACTCGGTCCACTTGAATTTCTCCTGGTCAGCAGCAAATTCCTACTCCTTTGGATCTGCAACATTCAAAATTATGAACGTTAACCCTACCGAGTTCTGCCCGAACTATGTCTCAAAAATTCCTATAAATAGAGAAGATTTTGTTATTTCTAAACACTCAATCCTTCTTCATCTTCTCTATCTATTCTAAAGTCTTCCTATTTGCCAAGAGCTTTAAATCTTCCTATTCCCAAGACAACTCCTATTCTTCTAAGTGCCGGTGGTTTCCGATTAGGAGTATTTGAGTTGTACAAGCTTGGAGTATAAAAGCTTTCTTCAGAACGGTGTTGAAGTTTGTTCGTGGGCTTCGGATAAAAATATGACGGTGTTGAAGTTGACGTGTTCTTCGGAGCAAAATACGTGGTGTAATCTCTATTTCAAATAGTGGATTCAATATCGGGTTGAGTACTCGAGACTGGACTAGTCCTCTCATAAGGAAACCAGTATAAACCTTGGTGTTTGCATTTTCTCTTCTCAACTCATTTACTTTACGCATTTACTTATATACTGCATACTTCATATTTGTTTAGTCACTGCCATAAATATTTTTAAGTGGTGATTATTATTCCGCTGCACACACGCACTCTATTCACCCTCCTCTAGAGGTGCTCAACGGTCCTACAGCAAGGACTGCCATGTAGCTGACAGTCCAAATCAAAACTCTCTGTTTGGAGAGTTTTGACGCATAATTGGACATGACCGTCAGCTTGTTGGCAGCCCAATTGTTAATTAGGACTGCCAACATGTTGGCAGTCCTGCATGAAGCAAGGACTGCCAACTGGCTGACAGTCCTATCCAATTATGTGTCAAAACTCTCCAAATAGAGAGTTTTTATTTGGACTGCCAGCTTGTTGGCAGTCCTTACTTCATGTAGGACTGCCAACTTTGCTGGCAGTCCTGCTTTATGTACACTGATACTCAGATACTCTTGCATACTGGTAAACACATATTGCACTTCATATTACAAAATGATATAATTTACTGTACACAAAAGTGGTTCCTCCATATAGAAAATGCAAAAGTATACAAAAGTGGTTCCTCCATATAGAAAATGCAAAAGTGTAAAATATAAATGTTCCTCCATATTCAGTCGATTACTTACCAGTCGATTTCGACGTCGTAGTGGCCAACGGGTAAGTCTCTAGGCTCCTCAATCTTCAACAACTTCTTACAATGATTGATTTGATCAATAAAAGGTATTGTACAGACGATTGCTTCGTCCGGTGCATATTTGTACCAAATTGTTGAAGGTGGAGGAATCGAAGAATAACCGATCAACCTTGGTATGACAAAGTGGTTCCCGATATGACCTATAGTACATAGGTTAGATTGTTTGTGCTCAGTCGGAGGAGCGCACATAGGAAAGAATGTATTGTTAATACCCGACAAAATAACTACAATAGGTATCATGTACCTATTATCAAATAAATATAAGGCAAACAGGATGGACATGTAGTGGTCTTCACCGGTAACACTATCAGTGCAAGGAATACTTGTCAACAAGCTTCTAACTATTCCTTCGCTTAGCATGTGGGAGTAGAATGGAAGACGAGTCTCTAACTTCTCGTACAGCTCCTGCCTCACCTATCTATATCCTTCTTTGTCGGAATAACCAACATGTCTTCCAAGCACATGAAATCTGTAATGGCCATCCACCGGGACATCAACAATAGACCAAATGTAACTGCAAATCTAAGGTTGGAAAATGTCAATATACAAACTCAATTTATGTCTATCCATGGTATATTCGCTTGGCATGTCCGTTTTCTGCTTTTTCCTTCGAATGGCAAGCTTGCTCTTCCGTGTTGTACCGACCAAAATATTGACAAACGTTGCAGACTAAGCTTGCTCTAAGGTTCGTTCAACATGCTCAAAGGACGATGGATATCTCTTAGTTGACTCCATCATTCTCTTTTGTGAACTACTCATTCTTGTTTGAGGCTTGTCCTTAGGATTGGAAACAACGGACGGCTCATGCATTCTAGTAGTTACCCGACATGCAATTTCTTGGATTTTAAGCTTAATGCACTCCCGCTCCGCTCCTATTGAGGCACGCCACCTTGCGTGGAGAAGTTTCACTTGTGGCAAAGAGAAAATCATCGTCACTCTTCACCACGGATATTACAGATAACCGCCTCCAACGTTCATCAACAGCACCTACTAGAATATGAATGGATTGACGACGATATTCATTAATCTCATGTGCACAAGGGAGGCCCGGTGTATTTCGATGTACACACACACAAACCTCCGGATCAAATCCGACAATCTTTGATCTATTAATCTCCTCAAATAGTAACACCAACATCTTGTGAGATATCACACGTATTAAAGCATCCAAGAGGGCTTTATTTCTATGCTCATGTTTGGCAATATTTAAACTCATCTCAAATGATGCCTTAATTTCGTGAACAATCTGCTCTACCATTAAATGTATAGCTTGCCAAACTGAGACAAAGTTGCCGAGAGATGACATTATATGCTATTTTAATATTGAGTGTGCTCCTTCGACGCGGTTGGTAGTTGTAGTGTCATAATGCTTCACCACATTCGTCCATGCTAAGACGAAATATTCTTTGTGCGGTTCTAGCCATGTATCTTTGATTTAAGAAATACATGTCGGCTCCCTCGTCTCCCACTTTTCCTTGAACAAGTACCATGCGGCTCGTAACTGTCTTTCATACAGACTCGCCATACACAATTCCAAACATTGAAGAATTCTTTAAAACGGTCCATGTCAAGTTTACTTTCCACCTTCCCGAACTTCAACTTACATTATGATTGGATATTACGATTGACATGCCAAATGCATAGTAGTGTATACGCTTGAGGAAACACGATGCATATAGCATTAATTAGGACATATTCTCTGTCGGTAACAAAAACAGACGGCTCTCCATAACCGGTGTAAATTGTTTAGTTTCTCCAACGCCCATGTGTAGTCTTCACGTTTCTCACTCTTTATGAAGCAAAAAGCAACTGAAAATATTTTCCACGTAGAGGTAAAGCTAACAACATGAAAGAGAGGCATCTTGAACTTATTGGTCTTGTATGTGCAATCAAGAACTAACACGTCGGCGAAGGACCTAGCCAAAAGTGTGCAATCAGGATGAGCCCAAAACAATGAAATGACTTCATTACTCTGGTGATGTCTTCTATGGTACTCAACATAATGATTATCGGCAAGCAACTTCAACACTTCCTACATTGCCATTCTTGATTTCGTCCTATTGGCGTTCGCTTTGGATAGGGCGTTGTAAATTGACTTCATTTTTTACTTGTTCTTCTCGTCTTCATGTCGTATGACGGAATATATTTGTCTCGGTGCAACTTCAGAAGTGGACAAAGCTTCAACTATCTTCTTCTCAATATTGTTCAACCGTCCGGCATACGGATGACCCAAAAGTGTTTCGGCAATAACATGATTGTGGATTTCATTCTTGACTTCAACTGTCCACTTCGCATCTTCTACGTTTGTAATATGGATCTTGAATGGACAACCACATTTTCTCTTACCAACGCTTCTGTTTGAAACTTTTCTTTAGAGAAATATATCTTTCTTATGGCATATGAACAAACCACATCTTTCCCATCCAACCACAATATTTTTTCGTCCCGGACGGTTTCAGACCGATCTTTATATCACAATAACTATATTATTTATCCGTCCAACTTCTTGGCACCAATGTAGCGCTCTTCGCTTGATTCAAACCAAATATTGTCGAGAATAAATTGCCTACATCAATGGCAATTGAAGGAGGTACCACAATCTCAGAAGATGATAAGTCCTACAATAGAAATTAAAGTTAATAAAACTAAACGAAATTGAATGCGAAAACGACTACAAATAAATAGGACTGCAGGCCTTGTGACAGTCCTACAAATAAATAGGACTGTAGGCTTTATGACAGTCCTATGTTTCTTTAGGATTGTCACGTTTTTTACAGTCCTGTTCAACAAGTGGACTGTCAACTGTTTGACAATCCTTCATTGTGGGACTGTGCCAACTAGCCGCAGTCCTGCTTCCTACAGACACGAAATTAATTTTCAAATTAATTACCAAGAGTGCTTTCGAAGAACCGATGTGTTCTTCGAACGAAGCAGGACGAGAATTTAGTATATTTGATGACCCAGGTTCTTCGATGTGCATTTTTCCTACATTAAACACATATAATTCAATATTCAAACCCTAATCATATATTAATTCGATGACATACCAAATAACGGTAGAATTCGATGAAACTATAACTACGGTTTGCACTGACAATCTTCACAAAATCTAGGTTGGGAAGAAATTTGGACTAGGGTTTAATTATGTGACATAGAAATTTTTTGGAAAGAAGAGAGCAAGAGAGGGAGGGAGAAGAGAGCAACAAAAAAAAGTTGGTTTTTATACCCAAATGTGGGCTAGTCCCAAGCAACAAATAGGGGCGGCAAACTTGTAAATATTTGAAAAAAATTGGACTAGCCCCTATCAATTGTTGGAGTGCCCTTAGAATTAGCCTAAACTAAGCAACAGCTTTTTTTTAAATGTCAGATATAATTTAATGGCTATAGAGTTTATAGAGAGAGTGTCCAGCAGAAAAAGGTTTTAAGTACTGACCAAACTTCCATTGTGCCAGAACTAGAGCCATGTCTGGATTATGGACAAGAAACGGAACTGTTTGCATCAAAAATCGGGATCATGTAGAAAATCTGCATCGAATATGGCAACAAAATCACAGTGACTCACGTATTTGTGCTTCATCCCTTCTCTTAGTGCACGTGCTTTGTATCAATTCTATTGTTCCCTATCTCATATTTAATATTGACACCAGCTGCTGCCATGTCTTGCACTCTAGCTCCACAATATCCTATGACATGTTCAATTGAAGAAAACATAAGATATTACAAGTTCAATCTTTGATGTCAAGAAGATGCTAAAAAATAAATCTATATTGAGAACTTGCTGAGCCCTAGTCATGATAGCCATATTTGGTCATCTGTCAATTTGGACTTCCTTTACAACCCAGATATATAGATCGACTAACTGAAAAAGAAAATGAAATATACTTTAGTTTTATAAAGATCCTTGTCCTTTGGATGGGATACAAGTATGTTGGAACTTCACCATTGAAGATGTTCCTTTCCAAGCTTTACTTGACTGAACAAAAAGAATATTTCTCAAACCCTGTCAATGAAGCATCGATCCTAACATTATCACAATGTTTTTCTAACACTATTATAAACATGTCAGATAATGTTAAGAAAGTCTAAAACTTAATCTAAATTGTAAGATACCCTCACTTGTGATGGAACCATGACTTAACATGACAGCTTGATTGGAGGTACTCTAGCCTCAACAAAAAACTATCTACATGAAAAAAATACCATAAATATGAGAGGCTATAGCATTATAATGGTGCATTTCTCAAATTATTACAAACATTAAAACCTATTGGTTACAAGTACCAAGATTTCGTGCATGCTGGTTTCCTGAGTACAACATCAAATAAGTTGATAGCCTGCTACCAACACAAAATGTTGAATTCATCTACAATGATCAGCTGAGGATTGTGAACCAGCTATCATTGTAAGGAAAAAATGGATCAATCAAGGACAACCAAAAGGACATTCTGATCTAATATGATTATTTTCTAAGGCCCGCAAATGTAGATTGAAGCTCTCTACCGAACGATCAAGTCAATATTTGATTCACAGCAGTTTTCAATTAATGCCTTGACAGTGTAGTTGGGAATCAAATTGGTGTGTACAAGTGTTTGTCGTGTCTTGGGACAGACATTGAAGCCTTGATCAAGCCATTTCTGAATGAAAGCCCGCTCGTATGTCTCGCTAGATGCCACTATCACTGGATCAGACATGATCGTTCTAGGGACAGTGGGCAACAAAAGTCCGCAGGAAGTGGCACCCTATTAATGCTGAGCAATTGCTTTATTCTAACATTGCAATCATGCATATAGGCTACAAGTGCAACCATCTGGTTAATAACTTAGAATCGCCTTCATCCGAAATTGTATCACACGAAATTGTTTCAGAAACTTAGAATTGCCTTCATAGTTGATATTAAAATGGGGTTGAAGTGGATTAAAATCTTTTAACGACTTTTGTATGAATTGCATATGGATAATATAGGCAACTTTTGCAATCAAATGTTAAGAAGAAAAAAAAAAACTAGCCTAGGTGAAGGAAGCATGCTATAACTTATAATAACATCCGTGTGGACATTGTCATAAATTTGTTCAAACCTACTTTCTATATGAAACATATAACTCGTGATCTGTGGCTTCACGGGTTTACAAAACATATCCCTAGTAGGAAACTTGATAGAATTTTGAGAATTTCAGAGTGAACAACAAAAGAATAACTACCTTGACTGTACAAATAAAGAATTGGCCACGCTAACAACTCCAGGTCCTACATGAGTCACTACAAAATGTGGTCATTGGGCTGAGAAGATTTCGTAGTCTAATAACTACAGAAAATATATATGATACAACTCATTGTTACTAGTAACTGTAGTAACCAGACAAAAACCCATACCAATCTGAATTTGATGGAGCCCCTTAATGGACAAATATGATACAACTAATTAGCATGTGGCAGTAAGATTGCTCTGTTATAGTTACATCATCTATCATATATGAGGTACCAAATTAATAGAAATGAGGATGACGGCAATCATGTTCAAGTGGATAACAAAGCACACAATACAATCAGAAAAGAAGAATAGATATGCATATCCTTCTCTATTATTTACTATATTCACCAAAGCAAAAGGAGCTTCAGCTTCTCATCAATGTAGAAACAAGTGCAAGGAACAAAATAATGTAGTAAATGCAAAAGAGAAGGAAAATAGTAGAATAGAGCACTCTCATTTCCTTATTGAAGTCTCCACCTTGGATCATGAACTCCTTGATGACACGATGGAATGCAGGTCCCTTGAATCCAACGCCCTTCTCCCCTGATTTTAACAATATGTGCACAAAAGAAATTCGGTAAATAAAATCTCCCAAAATGTAACTTGTACTACAGAAATAGAATTATAGAAAAAAGGGTTAAGGAGTTCATATATAATATCCAATTGAATATATTTCTCAACCTTTACAAGGAGCTCGGGAGTTTTCTGCAGTTTAGGGCACATCATCACCAAAGAGCCCTATCACTATCCTCCCAACAGGATTGCCCACAGGATTCCCGATGCTTAGAGCATCTCCAACCCTATTGTGACTTTGGAAAAAAGTTAATGCCACATAGGAATTACAAAATTTTATTCAAAAGTTCTTCTCCAATGCAATTGCCAAGTCAATTGTGAAGCTTATGTGGCAAAATTTAAAGAAGACATTGTGAAGTTGATTGTCTTGTTCTAGACAATCCACTTGACAATGTCTTCTCTTCCATGTCATCAATTATGAATAAAAAATATTAGAAAAAAGAAAGAAGATGAGTAGTTGTCTTAAAAGTTGCCTTGGAAGTTGAAAAAAATATTTTTTATTGTCTTCTCAATACTTTTGCATTGGAGAGAGTTTTTATATCTCATTGTCTTTTGATATATAGTTTTGCCACATAAACAAGACATTGTCTTGTGGCTCATGCCACATAGGAGCCACCTAAGACTCACAACACTTAACAAGACAATAGGGTTGGAGATGCTCTAATATCAAAATAGACTTTTTGTGTGACCTTAGACTGTAAAGCAGTTCCTGCACCTCAAATGGACATCACAAATTAACTGTTAAAACACTATCCAAGAAAAAACTTAAAAAAAACATGTAGCAATAAATAGAATTTGAAGTCAGAATATGGCATCAATACTATCTACATGAACAGGAAACAATATAATGCTACTCCTCTAACTATTAGTCAGATTAAATCAGCAGGCTAGTAGAACTTCAAAATTGACACTTACTATGTAGAAGTATAAAGAAAAATAACACACAATTGAAACACATGGAGAAAAGCCAAGAGGAGGGAGAAAGTTTGTTTCACACTCAAGTACAACATTCACATTAGAAGTTTGAGCCAATAAGAATTAAGAGACTGATATCTCAGGAATATATCTAATTTTCTGAATGTGGCCGGGAAAAAAGAACACAAAAATATAATAAAAGATCCTGTGATTGACATTTTCACTTGACACATAAAAGAGGAATTTTTCCATAACAGTAGATCGACTGGTCAAAATTGAGCTTATTAACTGAATTACTATTAAATGACCGATTCTTTTATGTTTACTCGTGATATTTACTAAGATTTTGATAGAAGGAAGTTAAATACCTTAAAAAGATATGACCCTGTGTGTGCATCAACAGCACTGAATGGATCGTCAAACAGATAAATATCAACTTCCTAGTACAAAGCATGAGCAATCTGGATTCGTTGTTTCTGTCCACCACTCAAGTTGATAGCTCTCTCCTATCACTGTCTGGTCCCCGAAGGCGAGAATCTCCATTTCCTTCTTCAAAGAGCATGCTTCAAGAACCTTTATCCCTAACTTCTGGCGTTGTTTGTCTGAAACCCTTTTTCTCATTCAGCTCTGTTGAGGGCCATTGGTCGCCCTATCCAGAGCTAGTTTTGGTTGTCCTTTAATGTGAGCCGATCCTGGAGGGTCACCCGCAACCCCGACCTCTTGTGGGATCCTGCTGAGCCTGGGGGCGCCCCAGACAGAGAAGGGGGGGGGGGGGGGGGGGGGGGGGTTTCAGACAAACAACGCCAGAAGTTAGGGATAAAGGTTCTTGAAGCATGCTCTTTGAAGAAGGAAATGGAGATTCTCGCCTTCGGGGACCAGACAGTGATAGGAGAGAGCTATCAACTTGAGTGGTGGACAGAAACAACGAATCCAGATTGCTCATGCTTTGTACTAGGAAGTTGATATTTATCTGTTTGACGATCCATTCAGTGCTGTTGATGCACACACAGGGTCATATCTTTTTAAGGTATTTAACTTCCTTCTATCAAAATCTTAGTAAATATCACGAGTAAACATAAAAGAATCGGTCATTTAATAGTAATTCAGTTAATAAGCTCAATTTTGACCAGTCGATCTACTGTTATGGAAAAATTCCTCTTTTATGTGTCAAGTGAAAATGTCAATCACAGGATCTTTTATTATATTTTTGTGTTCTTTTTTCCCGGCCACATTCAGAAAATTAGATATATTCCTGAGATATCAGTCTCTTAATTCTTATTGGCTCAAACTTCTAATGTGAATGGGGGGGGGGGGGGGGGGGGGGGGGGGGGGGGGTGGGGAAGTTGCCCAAGCCCGAAGTCTTGTTTGGCTTACTTACCCCTGGGTCGGCCCTGACGGCAGCCCCTGCAACATAGTGAACAAAAACTAGATGATTTTTTAGAAAAAGAATGGGATCAAGGAGATCCAGTCAGACTTCATTCATATGGAAGCAATATATCAGTATAAAGCTTGAGGAAGTTTCTTCCATGGACTGGAGGGTATTTGTAATTAGTCTGTTGGTAAAATGAAGTGAAGAACAGTGCAAGTTTTTGGAATACTTATCCACTTGGTCTACCTTGAAGCCAAAAAAAGAAGGGGATTTCTAAAAGCACTCCAACTTTTACTCTAGGACAGCCCAACTTGGTGCAATTTTTACTCGGGACAGCCTCAATTTACTTTGGCTGCCCACTCCCCCAAAACCTTCTCCCAACCCCTCATTCTAAATATTCACTCTCTCTCTCTTCAAATTTCCATCCCATTTCCAAACCCTAATTCCTTTCTCCAACTCCTCCAATTCCTTCTCTCTTTCTAAAGTACAATTCCTTTCTCCTACATTATGTTAGGACTTTCAACTTTGTTGACAGTCCTACTTTATGTTAGGACTTTCAACTTTGTTGACAGTCATAACATAAAGTTTGTACTGCCCTCAAGTAAAAAAATTGAGTGGCAAATTTGTAAATAAATAGAAAAAAATTGGGCTGCCCTCAAGTAAAATATGAAGTGCCTTTAGAATTTCCCAAAAAATGAAATAAGACAAAAGTGAGGCTTAAGAGAATCAAACTTGAGACCTCTTAGTTAAAAAAAAAACATTTATTCACCAACTAGACAAGTATTCAATAATGGTTTTTCCATATAACTTTAAGTAAATAACATTAGAAGTCAAAATATAATGCATGCACGGCCGCCCCCGGCCCAAGGTGGGTCGGCCTGCAACAGAGTAGTGAACAAGAAACGTATGGTTCAAGTATATTTAGAGAACTCTTTGACACCAGACATCCAAACGCCTGATGGAGGTGTCCTTATCTAACAGAGATGTCTGCTCATATATAAACTATGTGTGGAGCAAGTATCCAATATACGGGAAGCTATGCCAATTATTCCAACCTACAACCTTTGCATGATAATGAGATATACCAAAAAAATGCTAGACTTCAGAATTAAAAGCAACATAACTCGGCTATGTGCTATTTTCATGTCTAGACAATTTCATATATTAATGAAGTCATCAAACTGAAGGTTCATGGATACAGAAACTTGGACTAAGAAACTTTCGGCAAAAAAGGTATTCCTACTGCAATAACCATAATAAGGTCGGTCATGTGTGTTTCTTGAATCATAAGCAGGTTACACATTCATACCTTAATCGAAGATGCAATGTGGGTGACCGCATGAGCTAGGAGACCACAACCAGCAGCTGGAATGAGGCTAAAATGACGCAAGGTTCCCTTCAATGAATCAAACTGCAACATGCACACCAACTCATCAAGCAGTGGGATCAGAAAATCTTCAATGAAACATGGAATACATGATAACTGTCAATTCCTCCAAAAAATTTAGTAGGAAATAAAGACAATCTGTAAGCTGAAATAACCAGTAAGTATATATATGCACACAATAAGTCAACAGTCTCTAATGTAAATGATCGCATACAGTTTACTTAGACTGCTAGGTGATAATGATACAATGAGAAACCGAAAATATGGTATTCCAAAAACCCTTAGCACAAGAAATGTGTGAGAAACAATGAACAGAGAATGCATGTTCAGAAGGTTCAATACTAAAGTCCCACACTTGCCTTCTGATTCAACTGCATATGGGTGTTTACTCCAAAGTTCAATGCTTCTTCAGGAAGGGATGAAAGTGCCAAATCTAGAAGCGAGTCTCTATCAATGCCTTCCAAAGACGTATACAATTTATCTACCTCTGCTTGAATAGGCAACCCCGTAGAAAGGGCATCTTCCAATGCAAGTGTTCTCAGCAAGACAAAATGAAAATATCTATATGATTACTGGATAAGTTGGTTCAACATCTGCCTTTTTGTCTTTCCCTTTCCATTCTTCTTTTTCTCCATCCTCCTTTTCTACGGTTTGGGCATACTAAAAATGTTGATTTACCCAAGCAAGTTTGTGAACAGAATTTGTTTGTCAAGCGAGCTTCTTCAGATCTTGCATAGAACGCCATGCACAAGGCATTTATCTCCGAATATCACAAAAATGGACTCACGACGTTTAAAAAATCATACAAGCAACCCAGAATAAACAAAAAACATGGAAGTAAATGAATTCTAGTCAATCTCAAATAATAAAAGATGTTAGGTAGCATAAAAAAAAAGTATTAGATATATGCAAGTAATGGAAGCATCACTCATACATTAAGGTTTGCTTCAGCAATATTTTCTATCTGGGAAGATTTTTCTTGTGCAATTGCTGCTGCCAACTCTGCTTTTGCCAACTCCTGTTCTTTAGTTAGCTGAATATCAGCTTTGACTTCCTGCAATTATTTAAAGACAAGTTTTTGAGACAAAGTGGCAGTCCCCTTTGCACTAAACCCTAACCCCCACCCCTACCAGCCTCCTCCCCTCCACCAACCCCATCCCTTCCAAAGTGGCAGTCCCCTTCCCCTCCCTTTACTCATCCCCTCTTTCTCATGCTCCATAGCGACCTCTTTATTATTGGAGAAGGCTTGGATTGTCATTATAATGAGTTAGTAAATTTTGATCTCCACTCTCGAAAGGGTAATTTTTAGCTCAACCCAAAGTATTCATATGGTGGATCATGTATCTTTGTGTAATATTATGTGCAGTGCAACAACAAAAGAACGTCATGTGATATCTGATCGGGGACTAGACCAAGATTTTACAAAATTTACTTTTATTGAGTCAATTTATCGTGTAAGTCATTATAGTCCTATTTCAGATTTATTTTATTTAAAGCTTATTTCATATTTAGTTACATGATTAGTAGTTTTGCTTCTTGTATTAGGATTCCTACCTGTATTCGTATTAAATTTTATTTTCTTTGGAATTATGTCAGAGACTATGTAAGGACATCAACCCTTGTAATTTTAACAAAGTTATTGAAGAAAAAAGTTTATAAATTGCACCACATATTGAGGGTGAGCTTCTCCTCCATGGGTTTTCTTGGGTGAAAAAAGTTTGGTTTAAAACCCCTGAAGGAAAGTATGAAGCCTTGGTCCCTAAATATCTTCTTCCTTTTCTTCTCTTTCTTCACCACATTAGCCGGCCCATTTATTGGCCAACTAATAACTGATCTTCAGAGCTGAACCAACAACAATTACTTCCTTCTCCTTTGCAAAATCAGCAGCCATCTGTATCTATTCTCCTCTCGATCATCATACCACCACCTTACCCTAACACTCATTCATCAAAATCACATCCCTAATACCCCTATTTTGGAACTTCTGATGGCATTTTTCCGTTGTCATGCAGAACAGAAAATAGCCTATAAATATAAACATAGTTGTAAAACCTTAAAAAACCATCTACATGTCGTATCGTGTCAGACACGTATTGAACATGGCATGGACACTCCAAAATACCTTAGAACACACAAAATAGGTGTTGTCTCCATGTCGCATGTCCACATCGTGTTGTATTCATGTCCGTGCAACATAGACAGCCATCAAATAACCTCCTCTTCCCTTTCCCTCAGCTCCATACCAAAACCTAACCCTAAATTCTTTCCCCATTTAGAAATCCTATCCCAATCACATATTCTTAATCCTTTTCCCTGATCTGAACCGCGGATACCACCAAATTTCAAAAATTCCAATTCCCAAATAACAAAAAAAAAATCTTTTTCCCAAAATGCAAGATTGACATGGTTGTGTGGTTGTTCTGTATCAATTTACCTGCCATATAAATAATTACAAGAAAAAGGGATACGGCTCACATATATGGCTAGTCTCGTTTCCATTTGAACGATAAAAGTTTCACCTCAAACAGCAAAAGCCTGGGAACCGAACAGGTCCTGTTTACCCCGTACTGGCTATAATGCCGATGGAAACGGCAAATTTTTCAACTTCAAAGGGAACCAGACTAACCCATGATGAACTCACCAGATAATTTGTGGATTAAATCAGAAATGACAGTGTTGCATTTTAAGAGTATACTGACATACACGATAATTGATGAAAGATAAATAAACCAGTTCGATCAAATGTTAAAATCATATATTCTAATAACTGTACTCCTTTTATACCTGGGTACTTATGCCCTATAAATCTGGAAATTTAACACTTTCCTTATACATTATAGTCACTTAAGATGCAACATGTCAAAATCAGATACTGAAGTTCCAAAATGTGATCTTAGGAATTAGGAGTTTGCTTGCTTCGTAATTAGAAGGTTAATCCAGAAGGTCCAAGAAGATTACTTACTCATGATGGTATTGATACACAAGCAAGTACAGTCTAAAAACAAACTAGCATCATTAGGAGATTCTAGGAGTTTGATTTTCGGTCCAAGAAGATTACTTACTCAGGATTTAGGAGTTTGATTTTTGGTCGGTCCTTGCACCAAGCCATGTCCCTCATTCTTGTACACAAAAATTAAGGCCATTGATAAAGGCACTACATATTTTGTTGGGGGGCAGCACAAATTAAAATGATGGCCATATTTCAATACCCATAATACCCTTTGAAAAATGTTAGGGGACATAAAAACTTTAACTATAAAAAAAATAATTTGGCGTTTTCCTCTTCCTTCCCAAATCTTTAAACTTTAATTCATGTTTTTTGCATAATTTCATAGTAGATAGCCTATTTGGGACTATTTCTAAAGTTTCAAACTCCATTCACGAAGTTTCGAAACTTCATAATCGAAACAGTCCTGTTTGGGACGACGACAGACTGCCAAAATTTTGGCACTCCTGGATATGTACAGGATTGCCAAAATTTTGACAATTCTATTGGCAATTAACTTGTGCAACAGACAAAGAAGTCTTAGTTGTCTTTGAAATTAAGGAGTCTCATATCTGTTTCTCAACTTGCAAAGGATTATCCCAGCTACTTTGAGTTCGAAAACATGGTTTAGTTATTAAGGTTGTGAAGACAGGAAAAACACATTTTAGTGGATATAAGAGTTAAGAGTATATACAAGTTGATCAACAGACAGTATACTATAGGATAATAGGAATGAACACAGAAAAAAGATACACATCATATAAACACAGTTTAGTTGCCAAAACAAAATTAATCAGACAAATTAAAGATTTAGTTTAGCCAAATTATGTATCAAAATACATGTCCTATCATCGACGGAGTTTGTTCCACAAGGAGTCAGGTTACAACAAATTACGTATCCAATTTGTATGTTCTAACTGTTGTACACATGATCAGCAGAAGATGTATCCATGTCCTTCAAACCCACCTCCTCGTTTTGATCCCAAGTCCTCTCATATTCTTCCACTGAGTTCAAAATAAACCAAGTGACATCATATAACTCAATACAATTTAATTTAACATGCCTCATTAGCATGATAGGGCTTTATGTATTCACAAGGAAAGTTGCACCAACAAACTTACCAACAAGTTGTGCATCAATCTTCTATGGCATCCGTAGTAGGTGAAACGAAGGAACTGGCCACTGCGTTGTCAATGATCAAAATCCAAGGTTCCTCGGACTTAAAAGCTATGCAAAAAATACATTTTTCTTCCAGATAACCTCTATAACAAACACCCATAATAAAGTCATACAATGGATGTGAAGCTTCAAACTTGGAACACTTGCATAAACTATACTTAGGACTGTCAAAATTTTGGCACTCTTACGTCATCTCCAACAGGGTTGTGCCGATTTATAAAGTTCGAAGCCCCTAAAATTGAATTTTTTTTTTTTTTTTTGGGCAGTCTTACGTCATCCCCAACAGGATTGTGCCGATTTCTAAAGTTCGAAACCCCTAAAATTGGTTTCACAACTCCAGAAAAAGTTCCATTGGAAAATCAATAACCTACTACATTGTGATGTTTAAAAATACATTAAAATCAAAATGTATAATCAAAAAAGAAAAAACCCTATATTTTGACAAAACATAGAATAAGAAAGAGCGAAAAAGGAAAATTTATCTTAATTGGGAAGGATTCTTTATGTGTGCCAACTCAAATTAGAGTTGGAAGAGGAAGAGGAAGAGTGGAGAAGAAAGTAGGAAGGAAAAGAAGAAGGGTGTTATGTTAGAGAAGAAGGAGAGGTAGAGTCTATGTTGTCACAGGCGACGTCTAGGCGACCTAGGCTTGCAGGTTGGAGAGGGCTCGCCTCGACCTAGGGAAAAAATTTCTGGGTGAGGCTATGTTCGTCTAGGCGCGCCTAGGCGCCCAACATGGATTGACCAAGGGAAAAAATGGCGATTAAGTCAGATTTTGTATGATGGCCTACCCGATTGCCTCCAGGTATGTTACTTCTTCTTTCTCCTTCTTCAGTTTTTTTCTGTTTTCTGTTTTTTGTTATTTATTTTTCCTGGAAAAAAATACGGTTACCTATGATTGCTACTGCTGCTTCTTCTTAATTTTTTGCTTCTGCTGCTCCTGATTATCTATGATTGTTGTTGTTGCTGCATCTTCTTCTTTGGCTCTTCTTCAATTTTTTCAATTTATTTGTTGTTGCTCTTTTTTTGTTGCCTCTCCTTTTCTTTTTTGCTTCTACACTCTCTAGCTATACTACATATTTGTTGTATACATAATTGCAGAACTTTTGTCAAAAGAACAGCCAGATCATGGACGGACGTCTAGGCGGCGCCTAGGCAAGGCGGGTTGTCGCCTCACCTAGTGCCTAGTACAAATAGGGTATAGTTGTGTTGCCCCCAATCAATTTTAATGTTAGTCCATAACAAAATTCTGACTTATGTGTGTTGTCCGCTATCCTATGCCCCCCCCCCCCCCCCCCCTTTTCTCTCTCTTTCTCTTTCCAAACAAAGTATAGTGCCCTTGTGGCCAGAATTAATCACAAAAGGACCGTGGAAGGTGTAGAAAAGGAACATGTGGTTAGGGGTGAGCATTATTCGGTTTTGGACCGAAAACCGAATCGAACCGAACCGAATAAGAGATTCGGTTCGGTTTTGAAAAATACTAAATTTTCTTATTCGGTTTCGGTTTTGGATTTCGGTTCCGGTCCAACACGAAAACCAAATTAAAAAATTTAGTTTATATATATATATATATATATATATATATATATATATATATATATATATAGGTATTAATTATAGGTATATACTAAATATATATAGGTATATACTATAGGAATATATATATAGGTATATATTATAGGTATATAATAAATATATCTAGGTATATTTAGTTATTATATATATTAACAAAAAAAACACAAATAAACCCAAAAACCGAATAAACCGAAAACCGAACCGATTTAATTCGGTTCGGTTCGGTTCGGTTATTGACCAATTCGGTTCGGTTTCGGTTTTGCTTATTCGGTTTTTGGTCCAATTCGGTTTTCGGTTATTCGGTTCGGTTGGAACCGAATAAACCGAATACTCACCCCTACATGTGGTAGGAGACCACCATTTTTTGAGTTTGTCTACACTGGAGGTTTAGTTGTACAAAGATGTAGAATGGGTAACAGCTTAAAGAATGGAAGAAGAGAATTAACTACGAATAAGTTAATTTGCAGTAGTAGAAAATCTTCTAACTCGATCATCAAGACAACTCAAACACATTAGAGAGGCAAACATAAACTTGAAAGAAAAGAAAAATTACAAAGCAACAACAATTCTTTACTTGAACTAAGTGAGTTGTTGATAATCCCCTCCCTCCTTAATCCAGCTCCACCCTAACCTTGTGGCCCCCACAACAACCCCCACTTTTCTTGTTAGCAAAGAACTCTCGATTCTCCTTCCACACCTCCCCGTTCTCGTACACCTCCTTCTTCCATATCGGCGCCGACGCCTTCACCTCGTCGATCACGAACCGGCACGCCTCCATCGCCTCCGCGCGGTGCACCGACGACGCCGCCACGCACACGCTCGCCTCCCCGGCGCCGACCCTCCCGACGCGGTGCCCCACCGCCAGCCCCACCAGGCCCCACCTCCGCCGCGCCGACGCGCAGATGGACCGGATCTGGCGGGACGCCATGGGGACGTACGCCTCGTACCGGAGCTCCACCACCAGCTTCCCCTCGAAGCGATCGCGCGTGGTCCCCTCGAACGTCGCAATGGCCCCGGCCGAGGCCGACCGGACGTGGTCCGTGTACCGAGCCGGGTCGAGAGGCTCCTCCACGATCTCCACCAGGTCCTCCTTCCCTCCCTCCGCCGCCGCCGCTGCCATCGGAAATTTTTTTTGAGGGTTCGGTGGCTTTGAGGATGGAAGGGCCCTCAACTTTTATATACATTTTAAAATTAGACTAATCAGCGCTTAGAGCCTTATTAGCCCTCACCAGAATAATACTCAGTAGCAAATTTTCTAACATCCATATTTTTTTTGGACGAATATTTGACTCTTTCTAAACGTACTTTTACACTGTCAATTTATACTCGATTATTGTCGTCTCAAATTATTTTTATTTAATGAATTTCTAACCTGAATTTAATATCAATTCACAATTTAATCTCTATTGTCCAATTAGAAAACTTGAAATTGAATATATTTTTAATTATAATGCACATATACCTACATATTTTTGTTTCGTTTTTGCGTTATATAACTTATGTTGGTTGTTGCACTTGTACTCATGTTCAGAATATTATAGAAAAGATAAAACTAAAAATAAAATGTAGGATTCAAACTTTCAAATTTGACTTTGTATAAAATTCAGGATCTAAGCATTAATTAATGTTTTAAAATTTTAGTTACAAATTTTTTTTGAGATGGTATATATATATATATATATATATATATATATATATATATATATATAACTCGTCTCCACTGGGGTTCGAACTCCTGATCACTTGGACCGCATGCATCCTCTTAACTAATAGACACTATATATATATATATATATATATATATATATATATATAGAGAGAGAGAGAGAGAGAGAGAGAGAGAGAGAGAGAGAATAAGGGAGATAGGGTACCACCTTACGGGGGGTGTCTACTTGTCACCCCCCCATGCTATCATCATGCACATGGGTGCATGATGATAGCATGTGGGGGGTGACAAGTAGACACCCTCCATAGGGTGGCACCTCACCTCCCTTATCCTCTATATATATACTAGCATATGTGCACGTGCCTTGCACGTATTTTAACATTTCTTAATTAGTTTAGGAAGACTCTTTAGGAAGACCAAAGGATAGTCTTCCTGATTACTAAGTTGTCCTTATTAAAATTAATGAACTATTTTTAATTAGTATAAGTTGTAAGGGTATTTTCGGAATTCAAAAGTTTCACCATCTAAGTTTTCCTATTATATATATATATATATATATATATATATATATATATACATGCTATCATCATGCACCCATGTGCTTGATGATAGCATTGGAGGATGACAAGTAGACACCCCCCGTGAGGTGGCACCCTACCTCCCTTATATATATATATATATATATATATATATATATATATATAGAGAGAGAGAGAGAGAGAGAGAGAGAGAGAGAGAGAGAGAGGAGTGCTCTAGAACCATTGAATGGTTGAGATTAGATGATTTAGAAAAGTGGTAGATTCTATACCTTTTAATCTCAACCACTAAATTTCAATTGAACCTATAAAACATAGGATAGTTCTATAATACAAAACCAACTGACTGATTATATATATATATATATATATATATATATATATATATATAGTCCTTTTCCCCTTTTTCTTTTTTCTATATACAAAATGCTTTTTTTATCATTTGTCAAAATGATATCATTTGCTTTGTCCCTTCCGCCCATGCAAGAGTTGTGAGACCATTTTGCCCCTTCGTTTTTCTGAAGGACCATATTGTTCAACCCCTTATCCAAGCTAGTTAGCAGTTGGTTATCAACCACGTCTCAATGGAATGGCATAGCGGACTTCTCCACGATCACCTTCGAAAAAAAAAATTCGCGAAACTTTTCATGATCATTGCCCATGTCCATCTCCTCTAGCCGCCCTCCTCCATATACTATTTGTTAAAATTTATTGAAATTATTGTAACAAATCCTAAATATGGATTTCAATATAAGATTGTTATTTTATTGATTTGTATATATGGAGAGTGGTAGCTCATGTGGTTGATAGATATTTTATTAGAGGACATGGTCTAAATCCTCCAAACAAATATTTGTTTTTTCTTACCCATACTTTTTGAAATTTTCTTTAGGAGCTGGGTTCAAATACAGACGTGGGAGGATACATTGGAGGACACACAAATGGATTCCTCGTTATTTTCAGGTAGTGACGAGCGAGAGGATACAATGGACGACACACAAAAATGGATTCTTCGTTATCTTCACGTAGTGACGTGCCGAAGCTGGTTGATTGATATTGGAGATGTGGACTACAACAAAAATATCTTTTTATGACATTTTATCACACTTTTTTGTAAGCTCGCAGGCGTTATAAAAATCAGTGTTATAAATATTTTCTAAAAGCATTATAATTATTTTCTTCATAAATAACACTTTTTTCTCCTAAAAAAGTTATATGAGACGAACATATATAACACTCTTTTTCAAAGTTTTATATATATAACACTTATTTTCAAAGTGTTATAAATATGATATCTATATATAGCGCTCTTTTCAAACTGTTATAGATGTAATGCGCGCAAGCGTGCGCGCGCGCGAGCACACACACACACACATATTATATATATATATATATATATATATATATATATATATATATATATATATATATATATATATATTCTCAATGACTAGACACGACTCATGACACGACACTTGGAGTGAGAGTTACACTAGTATTGGCACGCACCCTGTACTTGGCCGATATAAGGAGTTCGTGTGACGGATTATATATGACTAGTTGTATTAGTTAGAGGACTTGCATGTAAGATACGAGTGGTGCGAGTCATGGACATGATCTTGTACTACTCCTGGACAGAAAAGACTATTAGTTGGCGTACGGGATTACCTGTCACTTCCGTTTTCCGTTATACGTATTTTCAGTATACGTGTACGAATTTCTGACGTTTGTCAGGTGACCTGTAATTAGACTTGTCTTGCTTAGCCTGATCCAAGTTTAATCTTGCCTTGGTTTATTTTGGTTCATCTTGGTTCGGCTTGGCTTGGTTTGGTTTTGTGTGGTTTGAGATGAGAGGGGTTGATATATAAGTCAACTCTCCTCTCTCTCTCTCTCTCTCTCTCTCTCTCTCTCTCTCTCTCTCTTCATTACTTTCATTTATTTCCTTCATATTCTCCATTACTCCTCTCCACCCACCAAAGAAAACCCTAGGCAAGTGCAACTTGCTTTATGATGGATCTCAAGTTTTATTGTTCCATTCTCTTCTTCACTTGATTCTAAGTCTCTTTAGAACTTGGAGTTTTTAGTTTCCATGGATAGATTTTTGTAGATCTAAGTTTATAATCTTTCTCGGTTTTTCTTAGTTTTGATCTCTTGAACTTCATCATTTTTGAGATCTAATGGTCCTATGTTGTAGGAAATTTGATTCTACCCAATTTAGACCCTTGAAAGTCCCGATTTCGACTTATTTTGAGAGATTTATGGTCTTTCTAGTCCATGGGTTCTCATGAACATTTCGAGGCTGGTTGGAGAAGATGAGCAGTGCATGCTGATACATGTGCTGGCACATGCGTGCTGGCGCATACATGCTGGCACATGGATGCTGGCATGGCGCATGTTGTGGATGGTGCCTTTTGGCCCATGACGCCTGTTGTCCTAGCGCATGCTGTCCCTGGCACATGCTATCATGGCGCATGTTGTGGATGGTGCCTTTTGGCCCATAGCGCATGCTGTCCTGGCGCATGTTGTCCCTGGCACATGCTGTCCTGGCACATGTTGTCCCTTGCACATGCTGTCCTGGCACATGTTGTCCTAGCGCATGCATGCTGGCGCATCCTGTCCTGGCGCATGTTGTCCCTGGCGTATGCTGTTCTGGCGTATGCCGTCCTGGCGCATGATGTCCCTAGCACCCCCTTTTGACCCTTTGCGCCATTTTTTGCCATGATAAATTCTTGTTACATTTATCCATGCTTGTCCCCTTGGTCCTTAGTGTAAGGTTGTGATCTTTGCTTGTACCATTTATTTGACTTACCCTGTGACGACCTGACTTAATAACTTGTTAAGCATAATAAGGCTTGAACTTGATAATATTTGACTGGACTTGACATGAATACGACATGATAATTCTTGATAGTGACCCATCGTGGTGCACTCTTGACAAGTAATATCCTCTTTAGAACTTGGAGTTTTTAGTTTCCATGGATAGATTTTTGTAGATCTAAGTTTATAATCTTTCTCGGTTTTTCTTAGTTTTGATCTCTTGAACTTCATCATTTTTGAGATCTAATGGTCCTATGTTGTAGGAAATTTGATTCTACCCAATTTAGACCCTTGAAAGTCCCGATTTCGACTTATTTTGAGAGATTTATGGTCTTTCTAGTCCATGGGTTCTCATGAACATTTCGAGGCTGGTTGGAGAAGATGAGCAGTGCATGCTGATGCATGTGCTGGCAGATGCGTGCTGGCGCATACATGGTGGCACATGCATGCTGGCACATGGATGCTGGCATGGCGCATGTTGTGGATGGTGCCTTTTGGCCCATGACGCCTGTTGTCCTGGCGCATGCTGTCCCTGACACATGCTATCATAGCGCATGTTGTGGATGGTGCCTTTTGGCCCATGGCGCATGCTGTCCTGGCGCATGTTGTCCCTGGCACATGCTGTCCTGGCACATGTTGTCCCTTGCACATGCTATCCTGGCGCATGTTGTCCTAGCGCATGCATGCTGGCGCATCCTGTCCTGGTGCATGTTGTCCCTGGCGCATGTTGTTCTGGCGTATGCCGTCCTGGCGCATGCTGTCCCTAGCACCCCCTTTTGACCCTTTGCGCCATTATTTGCCATGATAAATTCTTGTTACATTTATCCATGCTTGTCCCCTTGGTCCTTAGTGTAAGGTTGTGATCTTTGCTTGTACCATTTATTTGACTTACCCTGTTACGACCTGACTTAATAACTTGTTGAGCATAATAAGGCTTGAACTTGATAATATTTTACTGGACTTGACATGAATACGACATGATAATTCTTGATAGTGACCTGTCGTGGTGCACTCTTGACAAGTATTATGACATGATAGTGGCCCGTCGTGGCGCACTCTTGATAAGTAAACCTAACATGATAATCTTGATATGTTGTTGTGACGGCTATCTTGACTTGCTAAGTAACTCTTGTCTTGACACCGTGGGTGTTTGTTCTTGTATAAGCTACATGTCTCGTCTTGCATCATGTCCAGGACATGAATTCCTGGTTACCACAGTCAGGGATTCATACTGAATCTGACTAGGATAATGACTAGATTGATCAAGTAGTTCATAAAGAGCTTTTCCAGCTACAGGCTGTCCCGTTATATGGGCGCTTTAATTGGGCTTGTAGCCTGCCATCGAGTAGGGCACATTTCCAGCACACTGTCATGTGTTGCATCCCCAAGTCACCTAATTCAACTCTCTCAACTTGCTACTGGATAACCTGGATTAAGTCTGCAGGGCTTGTGGCTATTGGAACATCTCAATGCATCTTGTTAGTAACTAGGCTTGTGATAACCCTAGTGTAACGCCCCAGTCCCAAATACTTGAGACAAGATATGTATCATGCCAGCTGTATACATACGAGTAAATATACGGCTCGTATTACACATAAGTGTTTGCCATTAAAATTCTTTGATTGTAAATTTCAATACAAACAGAACAGTGTTACAATATAGGACTTAGACGTAGTCCTAGGAGTACACTTTTGTTTAATCTGGGTCCCTTGTGCCGATGGAGTGAGTGGTAATGCGTTGACTCCGTTGACGATCTGACGACGGTTATCGGTTTTCTGAAGGTCTGGATTGCTCTGGGTGCTGGAGCTTACTGAGAGGAGGAAGACGTTGAGTGTCTGTATCTGCCTCTCTGGTGGTACGAAGTCTCTGTCTGTTCGCTGTGGAGATTGATATGTATGCACGTAGATTGGTCCGTCTGTGTGTGTGTCAAAAGAAGGAAATGATCCCTCTATTTATAGTTTTGCAGGCTGGCTGCTCATGCGCGCATATGTAGGATGCGCCTGTACGCGGGGACGCCACGTGTTGATTGCTGATAGAGGCGCATGGACGATGCGCCCTGATCGAGGGGGTTGACTTCTTCATGTTGCTGTTGTGAACCGGCACGTAGCGGAGAAGAAGATCTTTCTGTTGCTGAGATCTCGGATGAGTTGAGTCAAAGGACACGTGTCGTCGACCCATGCCTCAGAGATCTCGGATTTGGCGGGGGGGATGACCCGGTAAGATGCGCCTAGGATTAGGCACATGAGGGGACTTTGGCTCGTAACCTTTTGGAGTCACGAACCATTCTGGGCGCATGGCTTTTAAGGCGCATGCAGAGCTTTACTCCTGTCTTTTGGGATCAGGGAGAAGTCTGGGACGCATGGCTTTTGAGGCGCATGCAGAGTTGTAACAGTGACTTTCCTTCTGTCTTTTGGGATCAGTGAAAAGTCTGAGGTGCACAGCTTTTGAGGCGTATGCAGATTTGGGCGCATGGCCGCAGAGGCGCATGCGAGATGGTTGGGTGGCCACGTGGCAGTAGCCGTCGCAGAGAAGTAATAATGATGCTGACGTTGGCGATGCTTCGTCTTCTGAAAAAGCTGCCGACTGCTCAGACTTTGGGAGGCGTGCTGCCAACTCTGTCAGTTCAGCATTTAATGTTTGTGACATTCGATGGACAGCTGAGTGGGCGCGTCGGTTGGCGTTCCACTAGGCGTATGGGGACGCATGGGGGCGCATCCCCTGTGATGCGTTTGGTACTGAAGGGCGCGTTTGAAGGGCGCGTCTGTGTGATGCGCGGTCTGGCCGGCGCATCCGCTTCTTGAGACGTCTTTGATGGTGCAACTGTTACGTTCTTCGAGTGCTTTAAATAGCCGTTTTGACTTGACTGAATTCGAAGCGTCCGGTTCATCCATTTAATGCAAATTCATTGCACGGAATTCGGAGAGCCATCCACTTGGCGCATGGGTTTGATTTGCCCGGCCTATAAATAGTGGCATGGAGAGAGGGTTGGCCTCTCGTTCTCTCACGTCTTTCCGACATGAACTTGTGTACTCGAATGCATTCTGTTGACGAGATGCTCCCGAGGGTGAAGATGAGACGCAGTGTCTTCGTTGATGCACTTGAAGGTGACTGTTACATCCAAAAGACGGAATCGAGGGCTTCCGAGGCAGGCGGAAGGTGCCTGTTGCATCCAAAGATAGGGATGTTCGGGCCTCGTTTCCGTTATTCCGGAAGAGCCGTAGATCGGAATGGCGATGCTAGGCTCTTTCTTCCTTCAAAGTGGGCGTTGTCCACTCTGGTTGTGTTGAAAGCTGCTCCTTTAACCGCGGTTTCGATCACGGTCTTCCTTCGCCTTTGGAGGCTCTTTCGAAGCCTCCCCTGGCCACATATTTGCGGTGCTCTTCTCTTCCTTGGTTCCAGCCAGAGGGTTAAATGCTTCATTAGTCGAAGCATTTATCAGGTGAGCCTGGCTGGAAGAGCGGCACATAACTGGGCTGCTGAAGGGATGCACATAACTGGAGATGCACATAACTGAGCTGCTGAAAAGGATGCGCCTTGCTGAGGGCGCATGGTGGGATGCGCCTGGCTGAAGGCGCATGTTGATTGCTGCGCCTACTTGAGGGCGCAAGGTGGCTGCTGGCTGTAGACTTAAGATCCTTTCTTTGTAGAAATTCTCCTTTGTACAATCTCTCTTTAGACATGGAATAGACTTTTATATGTTAAATAAAAAGTCCTCTTTCAATGTCTATATTTGTTGCTTTTTGCTGTGAAGCGCTTTGTCCAAGCTTTGGCACATGTAGTCTGGCACATAGACTTTCTGGTTTTGAAATTCCATGCTTCTACAATAAGCTGTAAAATATAGAAAGCCAAGACACTAAATCTCATCCACAAAGATAAATAATAATATAAAAGCAACTTTGAGTTTGTCATGTATACAATCGTTGGGCGGAGACAAGTCCACTACCAACTAATTTAATTATGAAAGAAATATAAAAAGAAAGTGATTGGTCGAGCGAAGCAATGACGAGTCCAAAAGCAGTCATCACGAAGGAAAGAATGACCTTAGCTACAGCACCTGCAAGAAATCACGAACACACACCTGGAGAGATCACCAGGTCCTCAGAGGGACGTAACAAGACATAATATCATGCCAATAACTGAATAATAAAAGCTCAACAGAAAAGTATGCATGAGTAAAGGTTCCTAACCCTTCCATGTGATATGCACTTTAAGGACAACATTCTACGCAGGGGCTGTAACGGATTCACGCAAGCAAGTAATAAAGAGTGGCCGTCAAGTAGCGCTCATACGAGACACTATCTGCCGTGCAGAAGGTAGTGCTCATATGAGTCACCCTCGGCCCAAAATGTGTGTAAAAATAAATGTAGCCCCTACGCTAATAGCTGTCCCCTCCCCCCAATGATACTATACATGTGTCGACTCCACGACATTGTTTAATCCTTAATAACTGCCAAGTCTTCTACACAATCTATTAGCAGTTATGTCCTAACGCACGACCTATACGCACCAATGATCAGTCAGCACGCAAGTCCGCATCTATATGCAACTCACAACTCACACACAATCCGCGGCACATCGTGACAGTCTATGAGATGCACTAAACATACGATGGTCCCTTAACTCTAAGCCAATTGCATAAAGTATAATAATTTGCATCTATATATAGTTTTGAAAGGACAACATAAAGAAGAAGCATGCATGATATTGAGCAAGAAATTAAACAGTAAAGGCAAGGTGTCTTGCCTGGTAGTGGGCCTGGAGTGATGCGATGATCCGACAAGTCCGAGTAGTCCATTAGCCAAGATTGATGTACAAGGGTCCGAAAAAAAAATAGGAATGTGGGATCAGTCATGATTAATGGTGATAATCGTGGAAAATTTGTAGGGAAAATATATATATATATATATACTAGTCTTAAAAATTATTTATAACTTTTTGAAAACTAGCTTTTATTAATCCACAATACTTAGGAAAATATTTTCCAAATAAAAACTATCACTTTGTACTACTTTATAGTAAGATATAATAACATATTCGAGAATATATATATATATATATATATATATATATATATATATATATATATATATATATTATAGAAAACTAAATTTAACTTGGAAATACCCTTTTCAAGTAAAAGCAAAAATAATATATTTTTAGTCTAAGCCAAATCTATATTTGTTATGGTAATAATTTTGAAAACATATAAAATTTCTTGAATAATTTATTTATTACTAGCCATACAACCTAATATAAATACAACTAAATTCTTATATACTATTTATTGCATATGTGTTTAAGAAAGAATTAATTAAATAAATAAAAGCTAAAATAAAAATAAATGAATATAGAAGTAGAGGGAGAGAGAAAGTAATAATAATAATAATATTAATAATATTAATAATATTATAAACTTTAAAGAAATCTATATTGTTCTTTACTTTAACACTGAGAGAAAAATAAAAGGGGAAGAGAGGAAGTAGCAGGAGAGAAGAGGGGTTACCCGGGGGGGGGGGGGGGGGCGGTCGCCGCCGCTCATCGGAGGGAACGAGGCGGCCGGAGGGTCTTACTGGAAAGGGATGCGCCGGAGGCGACGCTCGGCTGCTGGGCGGGAGGCCATCGACAATCGGAGGAAGGCCAGCTCGCGACGGAGGCCAGTGGAGCTTACCAGAAGGGGTCGGCGGTGACGCGACGCGGCGGTCGCCGGCGCATGGAGAGTCCAGATCTGGACCGAGGCGGCGCAGAAGCGGGGCGGTGTCAAGCCGTACTCAATATCAGAAGGGGTCTGCAGGGCTTGTGGCTATTGGAACATCTCAATGCATCTTGTTAGTAACTAGGCTTGTGATAACCCTAGTTAGTTAAAGTATCAAGCCGTACTCATTACTTGGCCGTGATTGATAGATGGAGTCTAGTCTAGTCTTGCCTAGACAAAGCCAGTACATGGTTTCTTCAGCCCGTTACTGTTATGCTTTACTTATTCGATAATTGGTTAGAGACTAAGTTCTGTTCAGGTAAAGGGTTACAACCCCGGTCCTTATTTGGTTTACGAGTTGTAACTTGGTTACTTGAATAGTTCCTTAGTTATCTTATCGTTTATCATCCTGATTTCCTTAACCCATGTCTTTCATTATCAATTATGTCTTTATGTGCTAATGTGCTGGTTTTAGTTCTTAAATGAAGCCTCCCTTGTGGCACTTGCTCTTTCTGGGGTCTGACCCAGCTGGTTTTGTATGGCCAGATTTCAGAGTAGCTCCCGAGGATCTCCCAGTCTTCCAGCCAGATGGTGAACACTAGACGCAACCCTGGCAACGAGTGGGTTTATTTTGCTCTTCCACTCTATTGTAAAATTATTCTTTTGAGGCGTTTAGCCGCCGAGCAAGTGTTAGCTCGTGTTGAATACTTTACTTACTGTCTGCCTACGGGCTGTAACATGATTAACAAATTCTAGGGTTGATCATGTATGACTGAAACTCTTGTTAGTCCTCGCATTTTGTACAACTAGTTTCATGATCATCTGTATATGAAATATATAGGATGCCTTACTATTGAATATCTGATGGTCTAACATCTTGGAACTATTATTACTTGCTTGAGATTGAGACACTAGGCTTGTTCTTGACCATAAGAGACTGATGGCTTGTAGATAAACCCTCATACATCTAGACAGCCATGACCGTATATCGAGGTGGATTACACTTCTATATACGTAACTAGCTGTGTCTGTCCCCCGCTCTCCAGTATTCTGGTTCTGGGGCGTGATATTACCCCATCCTTATTAGCCTCACTTTTGTCCTGGTATAGGCTATACTAGTGGATATTCCATTATCGTCTACGGACTAGTCCCCGGATTGGACATGAGTATGCTAGTATATTCGCGATATTAGTTTACGCTAATATCACTCGTTACCTACCTGTACGATTCCAAAGTAGTCTTCAAGTGCATACACTTAGATGGATAGTCCACCTTATCAGTTATATTCATGTTCATATAGTTTAGTTTTATTGTTCATATTATGGCTAGTTGTTGTATCTTGTTATATCCCCTGAGGACTTGGTTCTTTCCCACATCCGGACGAGTACCTTTATCCTATAGTTTACGGACCAGGCATCAAGCTCGGATATCTTGCAGAGGACATAGAGGTTGTGCCCGAAGAGTTTTCCTGATCCAGGGATTGACAGCTGATTAGGGTCATGGATATTTTATCTAGCTAGCTACGTCCTGACTATTTCTTTATTTCAGTATTTTCTATTCCAGTATTGTATTTTATTTTCATGGATATATATTTCCACCAGACTTGATTATTTCAGACAGATCTTGTATTTGATTATTTCATACTTATATTTTATTTCATGTAATGCCTGTGGTTCGTATCACGTATTCTTGGAATACGTGTACGTATTTTATTGCATGATTTCCTGGCTTGGCATTTCCATCTTGGCTTGGTCTATTCCTGGTTCGGGTTGCTTGGTTCGGCTTGGCTCGGTTTTCTTTGGTTCTATGTGAACCAATGTGAACCCCTACCTACCACCACCATTTGTATTTATTAGCCCATTCTTTTCTCTCTCTTCATTAATCTCATCTTCTTCTTCCTCATTACTTCTTACCTACCAGAGAGAGGAGAGAGAGGTCTAGACAAGTGCAACTTGCTTCATGGAGGAACTCCAATTTTATTACTTCATTCTCTTCCTTACTACATTCTAAAGCACTTTAGTACTTGGCCTTTTCACTTTCCATGGCTAGATTCTTGTAGATCTATATTTACTTTATTTTCGGATTTCTTGGGTTTTGATTACTTAATCTTGTTATTTCTGTGTTTTGAGGGTTCCATGTGGTAGAGAATCTCGTTCTACCCCATTTTGACCTATGGAAGTTCGGATTTGGGCTTCGGATGAAGATTTTATGGAGCTTGGAAGCTTGGGTTCATGGTGTTCTTCTTCTCTGAAATTTGGGGAAGAAGAACAGTGCTTGACTTGACCGCATGGTAATTCATGCGACAAGTGATTCAGCCGCATGAGACTTTCAGCCGCATGGGCTGAGTCTCATTCTTAAACCGCATGAGGCCCTTGCTCCCAGCCGCATAAGTCCGCCTTCATCCTTGGCCGCATGAATACGAATTAAACCTGACCGCATAAGCCTGCATTCAACCTGACCGCATAAGTCCTCAGTTCCTGCTTGCCGCATGGGGTCCCACTTGCCGTCAGCCGCATATGCGCCTATCTCCTTGAGCCGCATGAACTCTAGTACTTGCGGACCGCATAGGCTTGGTTCCCCGCTAGCCGCATGTGCCCCTACCCCGAGAGCCGCATGAGTCCAATTCATCCTGGCCACATGGAGCCTTCCTTCCTGCTTGCCGCATGGGAGCTAGTCCTACTCCCAGCCGCATAGGTTTCTGCCCTTCAGCAGCATGCGCACCCGTTCTCCGCCAGCCGCATGAACCCCCATCTCAACACTTCCCAGCCGCATGGACCCGAACTCCTTCTTAGCCGCATGGGCTGTTCTCACCCAGCCGCATGAGATCATTCCTGGCCGCATATGACCTAGCCGCATGGCTCTCCTATAGCGCTGAATATTGATATTTTATTATATATTTTACGTCCATTTTATATCCTTACGCCTTTTGTCATGAACTTGATTTTTACTTGCATGTTTGGAATTGATAATGGAGCATGACACGATAGTGACCCGTAGTGGTGCACTCTTGATAAGAAAACCTGACATGACCTGATAGTGGCCCGTCGTGGTGCACCCCGGACTAGTACACTTGACATGATAACCTGACATGATATATCTTGAGAAGCTGTTGCGACGGCTACCTGACATGACATGACCTGTATAAATTACATGGACACCGTGGGCGATTGTGCTTGTACAAATAAACCAGTCCTGTCTTGCATCATGTCTAGGGAGGGAGCTCCTGAGTACCACGGTCAGGAGTACCTATTGAAATGGACTAAGGTTAATAACTAGATTAACACATCAGCCATGAAGAGATTTTCCAGCTACAGGCAATTCCGTTACCTGGGCGCGCCTGGGATCTGTAGCCTGCCGTCGAGTAGGGCACATTTCCAGCACACTGTCATGTGTTGCACCTTTCAAGCTACTTAAGGGTACATGCGTTTCCTGGACGGTGTACCCACCTGAATTCAACCCCTAATTTTGACCTGGGTAACCTGGATGGACTGCAGGGCTTGTGGCTGTGGAAGATTCTCACTGCATCTTGTTAGTAATTAGGCTTGTGACAACCCTAGTTAGTTAAAGTATCAAGCCGTAGTTCTTGCTTGGCCGTGAAGTGATTGGATGGAGTCTAACCTGTCTAGCCTTGTCCTGATCCTGTTCCAAACTACTGCATGACCAGAATGCTTGTATTTATTTTACCGATAAATGGCGAGAATTCTAAGTTCTGTTCAGACGAAGGGTTACAACCCCGGTCCTTGTTTGGTTTACGGGTTATAACCTGGTAATCTGAATAGTTCCATTGTTATCTCGTCGTATATCATCCTGATGTGTTTTCTTTATTTCCAGTTCTTACTTTTATTATATCTTGTGCTGATTGCTGGTTTTAGTTCCTAAGTGAAGCTTCCTTTGTGGCACTTGCTCTTTCTAGGATCTGACCCAGCTGGTTTTGTATGGCCAGATTTCGGAGCAGCTCTAGAGGATCTACCGGCCTTCCAGCCAGATGGTGACCACTAGACGGAACCCTGGCAACGAGTGGGTTTATTTTTGACCTCCCACTTATTGTAAAAATATTCTTTTGAGGCGTTTAGCCGACGAGCACCTGTTTAGCTCGGTTGCACTTTACTTACTGTCTGCCTACGGGCTGTAACATGATTGACAGATCCTAGGGTTGATCATGTATGACTAAACTCTTGCTAGTCCTCACATTTTGTAACGACTAGCTTCATGATCAGCTGAATATGTAATATTTGGGACGCCTTATTATTGTATATTTAATGATCATACATCTTGTATCATTTACTTACTTGCTTGTGATTGAGACACTAGGCTTGTTCATGACCATAGGAGACTGTTGGCTTGTAGTAAACCCTCATGTATCTAGACAGCCGTGACCGTATAGCGAGATGGAATCCATTTTAATATACGTAGCTGGCTATGTCTGCCCCCGCTCTCCAGTATTCTGGTTCTGGGGCGTGACATTTCAGCCAGACATTTATTATATTCTTTTGTGTTGATGTTGTTATACTATGGATGAGATTCTAGTGTTGTTGATGTGGAGATGTTAGATTACCTATGACTGTTGTATTATAGTTATAGGATACAATGTACTACGATTAGGATAAGTCCATTAAATTAGGAATACTTATTCTAGCCGTACAGCTGGCATGCTCATGTCTTGGATTTTCTATATATATATTTTGGAACTAGGCCGTGACACTCAAGATGCTGGTAAATGGATCGAAAGATCTAGATACAATCACTGTGTTCTTAAGCTTTAGAGTATCATTCTAATGCATGATTAACAAACATAAAATATATTTGCATCATTAGTCCAAAGGTGTTTCTCCATCAAATAGGGTTGTCTGTGCATAGATAATGAATGTTCATAATTTAACTGTTTGCTTTATAACTTAACTGTTATGCATAGAAGAAAAGCCTAGCAAGCACAATCTCAAAGTTGAGAACAAGAAAACTTCTATACCTAATTGCTATTCTGAAATCAACTACCAATCAACTGAAATTTGATAACATCTACTGCTAACTTGATTTGGCATAAACTTCTCATAAAAATTAATGAACATGGAAATTATTTTATGTTGTCTCTTTCACTTATTATGCCATGAATGTTACTTCGAGATAAAGGTCCTACAATTTCACCTACCTTTCCCTAGATGTGGTGTTTGTGAATGTTCGTAAGAAAATTTCCTACTTAAAGAGAAGAATGGAAGAAAATGATGGAACTGAGGATTTCCAGGACCATGGATTGGTGTGCGTATTGATCGATAGAAAATTAACAAATTTAAAACATGTTCTAACCTTTCATACGCCGAAATTAAGGTTCACGAATTATACCTGTGATGAGAAGAAGATGACAGTTTCCAGCAACCTCGAGCAGTCAGCAACCCTAAGATCTTCTGCAATTATTCCTTCCTCGGTTTGGACGTCGTATGGGCGACGATCTCCCAACCTTTTCTTACCTTGGTTGTCCTCCCTTTCTCCCCTCTTGTGATGAACGAATTAAAGAAAGACGCTCTTCTTAGGATACATATTATGGCCAGAGAATATAGGATATATATAGGCTATGGCAGGGACCATGAGGGAAAATTAGCTTTAAGTCTCCTAACGGGTCTATGTATTCCGTGTTCAGACCGAACACACAACCCAGACCTGTTAACAATAGCTCGGTCCACTAAAGAGCTACTATTGCACTACCTTCATAATCCCAAATTATGTTTATGAGCTCCTTCTTATTATATGCTTGTTTATGTCCCCATGTTAAGATACTGAATGTCCGTCAATCAAAATAAGTTACTGACAACTACATTGATCGACTTCTTTTATCCTTAAGTAGTACCACTCAACTTTATTTGTCATGCCGGATATAATCCACCTGCAGGGTTTACATGACAATCCTTGAGTTCCTTAAGGGGATATCATCAACCCGATACATTGGAACATAGATTCCTTTTATAATCAATAGTCCATCATACACATAATGTCATTATCTAATTCATAGAGGTTATTGCCTCATTATGAATCTCACTCTTTTATGAACCAAAGTAATGCATACTACATATACATGTCTGTTATTATATCCGGATTAAGAGCACAAGCATCCATAATAACTAAGGTATTTGTTCTCTTATGTAGTCAGTACAAAAAGAACAACCTCAAGTGATCCTTTTCAATACACACAAAGTGCACTAGTATAAACATATAGTCAAGATAGACTAATGCCAGATTACACTACAACCTTACCAATGGTTTGTCCAAATCCATCTAGGTTATGAACCATTTATATATTCTACAAGGGACTGATAGTATGATCTTCTATGTGTCACCACACGCCATATTATCTACAATGTAGAATATCATACACTAGCATTAACATATAACAAATATAAAATGCCAACATTTACCCATATGATTCTCATTCAAAAATAATAGGAAAATATAGTTAATACAAAGTGATGCTTTTAGTATATAACCCTAACAGAAAATAATTTAAATAATGGTTCCTAAAAATTTGGATATCCATATAAAAGGTAGGTTTACCTACATACCTTAGACCTTGCCTTGTAGCTCAAAGCCGCTTTGGTAACTACTGACGCTAACTCTGATGTCATGTTGGCATCTAGGTGTTTAAATTAGGCCAAATCCTCTGTGGAACTTCATAGATGTTGAGTTTTGCTCCAATCAACCTCCTTTTGACAAGGAAAGATAGTTTGGATAATGAAAGCTCATGGGAAAAATACTGTCCAATATTTATTTGAATCAACTAATGAAGTTAAAATATGTGGATAATAGTTTAGATAAAAATATATTACAAAGTGATACACGAACTTACAGAATCTCTTCATCTAAGTATCAATTTCCAATTCACCGTGAGCTCAGGTGGTTTTATGGGAAATCTGTTCAGAAATGATAACTCGTTAAAACAAATAAAACATTCCCTCTCGTATTTGGAGTACCAAGAACCTACAAGAACATACACTATTTCCCACTAAATTTCAACAAATGACATGTTTGTATTGTTGAAGTGTATGAATTTAACAAAGTACAACAAGACTGATTTGGAGCAATCATATCCCGACATTCTTTGATTACTGTTGAAAGCTCTTCAAATTTCAATCGACAAACTACACTACACATGGACAAATCAAATATCAGCAAAGTGAAGAAGAAGAAAGCTATTTTAGCCCACCATATACGCAGCTTTTGTTACAAATTCATCGATGACTGATCAACATATATCCAGCATCATGTGCTTTGTGGCAGAGCATGCATCCTTATTTTTAAATAATAAATCTTGATATTCTGAAAGCCACTCTTAGAGGTGTGTCTACACTAAACTTGTAGTGATTAAGTGGACAATTTGTACTCTCTTCAAACCCCCCAATATGGAAAGGATGATGTACTTCATGAGTCCATGGTCGTATCATGTAAATATTAGGCATCCATGGTCATATCATATATAAAACGATTAGCTTGAGCAATTTTCTGAACAACAAAGTGACAATAGAAATACTTGAGTCTTTTTAAGTTCGTCCCTTTGCTCTGCATTTTACACTTTCTGGGAATTGTTCAGATCTTGATGCATGTCTAATTGTTGTTTTTCAGATCTAGACCTCTACAACAACTCTGTTATATATATCACATCCATACAATTTTAGTAGGCTACCACAATGATCCATATAACAATAGAATATTTAAAAAGCTATTTATGTCTCATAGTGTCATATATACCACAATGATGCAGGTGGATTTGCCCATAAGTTGTTGTCCAGTGTTTCTTAATGCATGAAACCTTGCACCAAATTAAAATTTCAGAATAATCCACCTATAGAAGTCAAAGTAAAATACCACAACTATGCCTTGTGTTTACAAAGCAGATATGGACCCATATAGTACGAACCGTTCTTTTTTTTTTTTGCTTGTAGTGATTGTTATGATACAGTTCAATCTTCAGGAAATTGAGCAAGTTCGAAATTTCTTTAGGAAATGGGCCAAAAAGTTTATTCAAAAGAACCCTATGCTATCAGTTCAAATTTTTATGCTAGAATATCCAGCCAGGTTACAAATAGCCAAGAAAAGCCATGTTAAGTTCTTCCAAAAAAGCATACCTTAACAATTTTCCCTAATCCACCATAACATAAATAGGTTTACTGGAACCTAAAAGGTCCTTCTTGCATAAAAATCCGTAGATATAAAGAATCATGAAACGTACGAATTGCATGAAATTGCCTTTACATTCTAATGACCTAAACATTCCCAAAAAGAACAACCCATTTAGTCTCACCATTCTGGAACCTCTATATGGTTTGCATGTTTCAGGTTTGGTTCTAAGAGGGGCTGGCCAACACCACCTACAAAAATATAAAATACAAGAAAAAGATTCAGAAAGTTCAGTATTCCCCATATAAGATGACAACCAGTGGCTTGACAAGTTAAGTATTCCATGTATAAGATAAAATACAAAAAAAAGATGGGTGAAAAATACAAAAAAAAAGATTCAGAAAGTAATGGTTAGTTCTACACATAAGAATTCTCTGACTTCAATAATAGGATACAACCTCCAAAGTTTTAAGTGTACACTTTTGGATCCTCTCGACTACTGATAAGAGGAACTCCATCTTCTCTCCAAACTATGCGATCTTCACATAATGCTGAAACCACCCCATATAAACCTGGTGTTCCAGCAAAATTATTACGCAATTATAATGTCTTTGAAACAAAATAATTATATCATTATTACTGAGAATGCAGTAATTTTGTTTGAAAATGAAATATTTGAAATTATCACAAATAAATATTAAAATCGAGGAAATACAGAAGGATGTATTTACAAACAATAGTGCAAGTGAAATTGCAAGGTCGTCACTTTGTTTACTTAAGGACATATAAGGAAAGTCCAAATGGCTTCTGTGGGGGCTTGTTTATAAATTGCAAGCTCATCACTTTTGTACTAATAACCTCCCACAAGGAAATAAATATTCTCCTGTAAGTTCATTATCATACATTATACATAATATTTCATATGTTCATAAATCATAATATTAGAAGAGAACCAAAACCTTACAAGCTTAATCACTTTATTATTATATAAAGTCTTCTACAACTTGTATCAAATGCCTCATATAGAAACATCAGATTAATTACCACTATTTCAATCAATGCTAAGACCTACTATCCTAGTCTCTCCACTTTCAATGTAAAATCCTGTAGATAAAGCAACAAAAAAAGTAATTCGTACTCCATAACACAACAAGAATAACAACAATGAGGCCTCTATTTAAGTTCTTTCAACTAGACTTGAATACTTCTCACTTTCAGGTTCATTTGCTCCTTTAATTCAAGAATTTAATCCATAATGGTTTACACGTTTCCTACATAGTCTGTTAGCTACCTAATGCAATCTCTGTCCGTCTAGAAATTGAGATCATCTGATTTACTAGATGAAAGATAAGACATTAATGGATATCATGGGTATAATTCATCATCGGTTGTCAATTCTACATGCATTGGATGACTAAACTCTAGCAAACAAAATTTGTCTGGGGAAGGCTAAGTAATTAGCATAGTATACCTTCATTTTGTTGTGTCATCTAGCAAAACTATTACATGAATATTAAGGATGTGCCTTCTTTTCTGGAAATGGTCTAGTAGCAATTTATCATCATCTAGTCAAGAAAACATAACTTCAAATTCATTGTAACATTTTATCAAACACTTACCGGACTTGTACAAATATAGCAAGTTGAAGAAAGAATGGAAGAAAAAGTCATTGTAACATTTCATCAAACACTAATTTGATCAAGATGGTTATTTACCTATGGCAGAGAGCTATGTTCTTCTTCGGTGGAAATGAACGAGGAACCCTTGTCTCGTCCGTGGACTAGCCTAGAGTGTGGGCAGGAGTTTCAGACTCCAGAGCTTTGGTGCTTCAAAATTGAGACTCCAGAGCTTTACTAATACTATATGCCATATGGACCATATATATACATAAAATCACTATATCCGCCCTTAGCTGCTTATCAAGTAGAACAAAAATCAAATTATGCTGCTCAACAAGCTTCAATCATGGCTAAATTCTGACAAAATAATGTAAATCCAAAACTAAAGGAAAATAAGTATAGAAAAAGATAATTGCCTGAATATGATAATCCTCGACCACCTCGATGAGCACCGGATCCCCCTTCCCCCCAGCGGCCCTCCGCCCCTCCCTGGTTCCCGATGCCACCTCCTAGAGCATGTATGCAGCCTTATCCACTATCACGAACTCCATATCCGCCTGTCCAGTAAAGGACGAACGATCCCTACTTCGATGGCCCATAGCTTGTTCTCCTTGTAGCTTCGATGTCATATAGAGGGTGATGGAGGCGTCCTTTTTATCACGGTGGCTGCCGGTTTCAAGGAAGTTGATGAGGAGGGGGATGGATCCTAGGGTTAGGGTTTGGAGAGGGTTAGGGTTTGGAATTTGGAAGGAGGAGGAGGGATTTGGGGTTCCCTTGTATCCGGGAGATAAGGATGGGGAGAAGAAGAAAATAGGTTAGGGTTTGGGAGTTGGAAGGAGGAGGAGACATTTGGGGTTCTCTCATGGAGATGAGGATGAGTGTGAGAGAGAAGGGGGTTGAGTGGGTTGGAAATTTTTTGAGTGGAACCAAAAAATAGAGCGGGTCCCGGCGGGGGGATAATTTTTGGGGGAACTTTTTATAACGCTCTAGTATAGAAGTGTTATAAAAAATACATATTACATATAATGTTTATATATATAAAACGTTATAATATGTCAAAAATTCTTCACACCGTTATATTAAGTGGTGCTTGTGAATCTTTATAACATTTTTCTATAAAATGTTATAATAACATTTTCTAAGCGTTATAAATGGGTATTTTTCGTGTTGTGTGGATACGATGAGATCGACTTCAAACTATGTTATGATGTTTGTCGGTGGAACAGTTTCTGGCAGTTGCGATTGCAGAAGTATGTCTTGTCTACAATAGAGGCAGAGTTCATTACGATGATGGAGGCTTACAAAGAGTTATTATGGATAAAAAAAATTTGCAGGAAATGGGACTTAAGCAAGAGCAGTATATTTTATTTTACGATAGTCTAAGTGTTTTTCACCTTGGGAAGGATCCAACATTTCATAGTCGGCCCGAACATATTACAACTCGGTATCACTGAATACGAGATGTGCTTGAGACGAAGGATACGATGCTTGGGAAGGTTTATGCAAATGATAATGGGAGCGAATATGCTCATAAAGGTTCTACCGAAGGAGAAATTTGAGTATTGTAGGTCGTCGGAATGACGAGCTCCTCTACCTAGTTGGAAATAGAAATATATATTGGTGTTGGATGGAATATCAACCTGTGTGGAGAACATATTGTAATGCCCCGCTCCTTGCGAGGTGTCACGCCTCTAGTGCCAAAATAATCTGGACCGAGATACGTAACAATGGCCAGCAGATACGTATCCAAGAATTTCCCCAATTTAATGGCATTCTCAAATATGTATTAAGCTATAACTAAATAATAACAAGATCACAGGCATGCTAAATCTCATTCAAAAAAGAAGTAATAAACTAGTCTGAATACGAAAAAGTCATGTAATCAGAAATGAGTCATACAGAACCATAATGAATATAAGGTTGGTGGAGACATATCCACTACTCAAATAGTCTGAAAACAGAGTACAGAAAGAAAGTGCTGAAAGTAACTAGACCTAAAATCCAGATGAGACTGCATCCAAGATGGTATCATACCCAAGATCAGATGTGCTCTCCTGGGAATATCTTCTCAACCTCGACTCCATCATCAGGTTTCGGTCCGTACGTCTCCGAATACTCCTGCTTGTCTAAACCTAGAAGGAGACCAGGTCTTCAGCGGGAAGCAAAAAGATACATAATATACATGCCACTATGATATAATATAAGATGGGGGTGTTTTAATGACTACATGTAAATGCAATGAGAACAACTTTCGACGAATGGAGCTCTCCGAACCTGAGATCATCTCGCAGTGGGGTTCGTCCGAACCGCCAACTGTCAACAACATATACCAATAGTAGCCCCTTCATCTAGTAACTGTCCTCCCCACCTGATGTATCTAGAACGGGTCGACTCCTCGACACGCATAATCCCTAGTGTAGGGTCTAATATGTCATAATAAAAGCATCTAGCACAAACTACATCGTCGTACATCCCGGCCACACTAATGATCAATCGAATGCGGGGGTACGTATCTTGTATCTCTGTATCTTATCTCCGTGTTCGAACAAGTGTCGAGTCCTGCGAGATACTGGTGTATCTATGATGCAGATCAGGGGTAGGCTCCAATGGCCTAAGTTTTAAAGTAATTAACCAACGAATACAGTTGACTGCACCTAGAGTTATGCTCGGACGCACAGATATACGAATAGCAATTAAAAACAACTTAGCAGGTAATGGAATTTTAAAATGCAATAATGTAATGGTGTAACACCCAGTTTTTCAGATGAGGGTAATTTTGAAATTTTGTAATTATAATTATTATTTATTTCATATTATGATTTTTGGTATTTTTAATCATTTTAAAACTATTTAAAATCATGACTTGTGATTAAGGTCTTTCATCTACCACATTTCTAGTTTGAGGATATTTTTGTCATTTTTTTGAATTATTTGAATTTAATATATATATTATTTGGAATTATTATGAATTATTGTGATTTATTAGAATTTATATGATTTTTGGTATAATTTAATTAAGGGTTAATCTAGACTTTGACTAGTGTTGACTTTGGAGCCTAACCTAGAAGCTAACCCTAACTAAGGTGACTTGGTTTAGTATGTAACCTTAGTCTAACCTAGATCAACCCATGATTTGGTCATTTAGACTCAAGTTAGAATAGAAGGCTTTTAGTCATAAGCCATGACTTATGGTTTTGAAACCAATGATTATCAACTTAAGCCATAGAGGCCCAAAGCCCATAGCCCATTACTAGAAACCCTAGCCCTAATCATCATGGCTGGCCACCTAGGGATCATCCCCCTATTTATACTCTCTTCCATTAGGTTAGCCTCTTAGGAAATAGCAAGTTTAGAAAGAGGTAAATCCCCAACTTTAGAAATTCATAGAAAATCTATTTTAATTCCTTTTTAATCCAAACAAGTTGCATTAGATCCTAATTCATCTGTACTTGCTATTATTTAAGGATAATCCCAGCTTTAGGACAATTTGGGAGCATTTGGCTAGCAAGGAGGAATCCCCCCATTTGGAGCTTTTTCAAGCTTTTTGCACCTATAGGTAAAACTCCACAAATTGCTTTAATATTTCTTTTTATTTACATTTAGGGCTAGATCTAGGAGTCCCCTAGCTGTCCCTGAAGTTTGGGTCAATTTTGTGTCCGTTTGGTGTCCGTATCGGACACGTGTCATAAGTGTTGTGTAGGTGTTTGATTAAATGCCTCTGAAAATTTTATTTTCGATTTTTGAAATTCTAATTACATATATATGTATATCTAGGTGTGTGTATGAACTTTTGTGAAGGGTGTTATGTATTTTGTGTCGATTTGTGTCGAGTTTTTAGCCTTGGACACGTGCACGAACCCCACGCCTGTGTCCTGCCTATCGGGGTCTATAACTCACGATACAGGACACTTCGGGACACGAATTTTTGTGTGAAGTGAGGGACAATGTCTGACATCATGCTCCCAAAATTTGGGAGCAGATGGTTGAGTACACGCGACACAATCGCGCCCGCACTAACACGCGCTGTCGCGCGTTGACAGCTGGAAACGCACAGACACGCACAACACGCGGCCTCGTGTCCGTTGTAGACACAACGTGGACACCTCACAGGGTGTCGACATGTAGCCTGACACGTGGGCTACACGTGGACATGACCACGTGGTCACACGTGTCGTGTGCTGTGTCCACGACGACTCAAAACCCCTGCACGAAGGTTATGTACACTGTGTGCACACCACATGTTTGTTTTTGATTTGGACACGTTTGTGTCCATTTGGTTGGACACGAAAAGACTCTATGACATGTGCATGTGTGTGTCTTGCTTTACCAACTCACCAATTGTGTTTTTGTTGATTAATTTAGGTCGAATTCATGAATTTCCAATATAGGCTGATACCAACTGATACGCTGTTCTGAGATTGGGTTTTCTGATTTTTAATGAGTTTTCTACCAAATTCTTATGATTGAATTGCAGCATAATTCATCCCCAATATGTCTGAGTATAATTGCATGCTAGGTTGGGTTGTTAACATAGGAATTGGGTTCCGAAATGGGTGGACTGATAATGTAGAACTGTCAATCGAATTTTGTATATCCTGAGATGCACCATCATGCACATTACACTCATGAACTGTCATCACTTGATTTCCTAAGTTTATCCCCATTCACTGATTTAAAATGATTCCTGAGAAACCACAACCATAATCCTGTCACATTGCACACTGTTTGTTACACACAAAATCTGAGAACTACATAGCTACTGAATTGAACACTGTTTTACCTGAGACACATGGACTGTTAAACTGGAATCCTGAAACTGTATGTATCACTGAAATCACATTTTTCTTGAGATTAGTTAGGAAATTAAAATCTAAAATGTTAAAACTGATTTTCAGTTGAATAAAACCTGGAAAATTGATGTGGGTGACTGAGATTGAGGGTTAACTGAAAACTAAAATTGTTTGATTTTCCTCCCACACATTGTTCTCAAATGTTTAAACTAAATTCTTGTCACTGATACACACAAATTCCTCTACATTGTCAACTATCTATACACACACAAGCACCCATGTACATGCACACACTAACCTACCACACATTCTTGAGACCTATAGCCTAACACAATCATACACGTTCATTCACTACACACACATGGCTAAAATGTGTACACTGTTTTCCTATTTCACCCATACACATATATCCTCACTGATTTTTCCCTCAAACACATCTACACACTCTCATGACTTCACACACAAACACACACAAAGCCACACATCCACACACACACACATTTCCCTACCCAAATCTGAGTACACTGTCACACATTCCTTAAACAAACACACACACACACACACACACACACACACACACACACACACACACACACACACACACACACACACACACACACACACACACACACACACACACACTATTTTACAATTCCTATCACTGTTACACTCATTCACTCATACACACTCATACACACACTACACATATGTATACACTGTCCTTCCTTCTCTCTCTAATTATGCATATATATATATATATATATATATATATATATATATATATATATATATATATATATATATAATATCCCTAATTGGCTAGATGAATATGTAGAATATATGTATATAAACTATATTCTTGTGTAATGTACATATTTAAATATGTATGCCACTTATATTAAATTATATATATATATATATATATATATATATATATATATATATATATATATATATATATATATATATTAGCCTATAGCCTATAGCCTAGGACTCTTAGCCTATGGGTGTGGCTTGAATGCCAGTCTAGAGTCTAGTTAGACTTGTATAGTTTAGAATTGATGTGGGCTTACTAGAATAGACTTTTTAGACTAGTATAGACTTGTTTGACTTAGTTGACCTAGTTTGACTTCTAGGGTTGACCAGAGTTGACCAAGAGTTGATTTTGGTCTAGATTGACCTAGATTCATTTAGAATGCATTGAATTGCATCTTATTATCATTTTTAGACATGTTGTGACTTGTGCTGTTCTATAGGAGACAGACACCACTCCTCGGACAGTAGATATTCTTCAAATATTCAGGATACCAGGCGAGTACATTCTCTGATCATTTCATATCTTGTTTAGGATTATATTTCCTGCTTTAGATTACTTTACTTGATGCTGACACATTGGTAACACGGATTGGTACTATATGGATCCCTTCATGAGATGTTATCTTCCTCGGGAGCATCAGATACTCTTGTCTCGTGTGTTTCACTTACATCACGTATCTCTTGCTTCTATTATCATGAATCTTCGGGAATCAGCTAGTGACTCATGTACTCTCATGATCACCGGGCCTTCACGAATCAATTCATGAATCACCCTATACGGGTCAAGTAGTTTAGTCATGAATCTTAATGTAACTTGACTGGATCCTTGTGTATTGATTGGGGTACGGAGGAGTATGAATGGTCATGTGAATAAATATCCAAAGTAGTGTAGTCATGAATCACTCTTAATGTAGTCATGAATCAGTCCTAAGCCATTCACATGTTTCATCTTCTACTCTAAATTACTAGAATCACTGATTAGTTCTCTATTATACTGTAGATATTTACTTACAGTCTCTCTCTTTTTTACATTATGCTATTCTTCAGTTTCATGTATCTTACTCTCTAGCATGATTATATTTCCTATTCTGTTATGATTTGTTGAGATGTATTGTGCTCGCTCCCGTCCTGACTGGACCTGTTGAAAATTTTACAGAGAATGATGAGGCTATGGTGTCTACCCTTATGGTGCAGCTTTTGATAACACTTGTGACTTGGACCCACTTGCAGTAGAGGATCTGCCACCAGTGGTTTAGACTGCTAGCTTAGATTTTTACCTTGTCTTTCTCAATGATACATTATTGTATATACTGGGAGTTATTTTATCTGGATGTTGTAGAGATGTTATCATAGATACTTGGATTTCTATTTGTTGTCTCTGTGGATTCATTTCGTTACTTATCTCTCTATCTTTTTATCGTATTCTACCTTAGATGTGATTGAGACTGTATTGCTATGTCACCTCCATTCGGAGTGTATATACTATATAGGTACCCTTATATTGTTAGATGATTGACCTAGGACAACGTTCTACCGCCGACACTGCGGCATAGGCTGGGCGTTGTTACGTACTCGTACCCTCACAGTGGGTGTGGATCGTGACAAATGACAAGATATACCTGCCTGTATCCGGAAGTTGAGTACGCGAATCAGGTACCGAGCCCAAGTCCAAAGTGCCCGAGGACCCTAGAGATAAATTAGGATTTAAGTTAATTATTTGTTACTAAGGTTACTTACAATAAGTACTCATAGTTTATTAAGGAGGAAAAATGTTACTATGACTACACTATAGCCTTATCTTCTAACAGTTCAGTTCTACCATCCCCACCAATTGTTGTAGGCTATAGCCATTATTGAAAGCAAAATATTAGGTTTAATGGCCAAAAATATATATTAAGTTTGAACCAAAAATATGTTAAGTTTTGAACCACGAAAAAAGGAAACCACAAAATCTTCACAAACCACCCATCCCAAGGCTTGAGCCTGGAACCTCCCATATACAAACCCTTCAACACAACCAAGTAAGCTAAGGCTCACAAGTGCATGCATAAGGGAAGTACCCATTAGTTATTCCTTTGTTTTGGCATAAGCAAACTTCCCTAATCTATCCATCTCTTCTTCCTCTCAAATATTTTCTCACTGCCACCCCCATGCTATGCTTGTACAGCCATATACACATATAGGTGAATATTTTGTTAACCTATCTCCAATACACCTCTGTTAGGATATTGCTAGGCATACCAGTATGCACTAGGTCCTCCCTATATTATACCCACAACATCCAACCATCTCCTCTTTCACTTATTTGTTGAGGAGACACTCATATGACATGAATAGAAAGGAGAATGGAAAATATATGGATACTCAGAGTCATATAGGCAAACAACCTATTCCCCTGCTAGCCACCCTATGATATACACATACACAATGAACACCTGCCCCAACTAGGCGCACTGAAGGTTAATACCTACACGTACTTCATATACGTAAGAAATATGACTATAACCTAACATCTCGTTCTCCATATGTCCTACGATGACATGGTCATATATTGCTATCAAACTTCCCTATACATGCAGCCACCACATATGCACACATGAAGAATCACAGGTAACTAAGTTATGTGACAAAAAAATCATATCTACATCGAAGGAGAGGGAAGAGTTACCAGGAAGAAAAGAAGATGCGATCCGGGGAAGGATGTTGGTAGTTCGTTTCGCTGAGCTATCAGAACGACGACGATACCGCAGTCACAAGCAGACAAAGAGAAGCTCTGTCATCGTTCGCTGGTTCGGTGCTGGGGCCGAGTGGCTGACGAAGAAGACACAGATCCTCACGCATCGAAGGCCGGATGGTAGGGTGGCTCGTCTGGCAGATGCGATAGAGGATTGGTGCACCGATTCGACACACCCAAGAGCAAGGTCGAAGGTGGTGCAATGCTGAGAGTCGTGCCTGGGCTTCGCCTATACGTTGTCTCCACCGGAGGTGGTCAGGAGCAAACGCAAGGTGTAACACCCTTGAATTTTTAAATTTTTGAATTTATATATTTTTATTATTTATTGTACTTAAATAGGGATTTTATGGAATTTATAAGTAATTTAAATTAAATATTTATTATTATAGATGACCTTAGCCATGGTTAAGTTTTGGAGTGCAAGATGACTAGGAATTGTGGCACGAAAAATGTAGTCATGTGCCTAGACTAGTGTATTAGCCATGGTAAGGAAGGTCGAGCTAAAGGTGTATTCTAACCAGGAAAATCAGTCAAAGTTACGACTTAACCCCTATAGATGATTTAATTAGTTATTAATTAGATTATTAACTTTTTAGGAGACCCGGTTGTGCCAATTTAGCCCGGACTTGAACCGAACCAAACCCAAGCCATGTAGACATATAGTGCGACCAAAGACGTCCATGTAGGTGTACATTTATTATATATGTAAATATTTCGTATTTTATTTTAATGGGCTAATAAATATTTTGTGATACATTTGTTATATATATATATATATATATATATATATATATATATATATTTTTTTTTTTTGTTTTTTTTTTTTGTTTTTTTTGTTATATATATATATATATATATATATATATATATATATATATATATATAAAATATGTGTCATTGATATTAAATTGTTATTTTATTTTATATTATGGTGAACATTTCTCTTGTAATGCATTTCTAGATTTTGGGATTCTATACTATATATACTTGTGTGTGTATGAGCATATATATAATATGTAAATATTTGACTTTATAAATACATAACAATAGATTTTTATATAAGTTATAGTAAATAGAATTTATAAATATATGTTGCAACAATGGACTATATTTTTAGAATATTTATAAATATTACTTATATTTATCTAAAAATGTGCGTGTGCATATTATGTACACAAAAGTATATATAAAGTAAGATATATAGTTATATATAAGTTTTATTTATAAATTTTATTTATACAAGTTTAGTTATAAAGTTTTATTGTAAATGTTTTTAATATAAATATATATTTCAATTGTTTGTAATATTTTCTAGATAGTTATTTATGAATAAGGAGTATATAAAAAATAGTATATATATATATATATATATATATATATATATATATATATATATATATATATAGTTTTGATTGTATAAAGAGTTTATTTTATAAAAGAAAAAGAAAACAAAGAAAAGAAAATAAAGAATAATAGTAACTCACAAGATATTAGCAGCCCAATATCTTACGAGTTACTAACCAGCCCAACACCGGACCCCAAATAAATAGAGCAGGCCCCCCTGTTCGTTATATATGGCAGTAGCCATATATATATATATATATAACCGCAAGAGAGAGAGAGAGAGATAGAGGGGGAGAGAACCCCAAAACCCTAGCCTCAAACCAACCTTACGACCACCCCAACATCCAGGCGACCCTGAGCGCGCCGCTGGAGCACCACCGGCGGCCGGCCAAACGCACGGGCTGCAGCAGTAAACGCACAGCAGCACAGCCGCGAGGTAACCGACTCCTCGACTCCTTTTGTCCTCCTGTAGTCAATCATTTTTGTATCTGTAAATTTCTATGGGAAGCCAACCTAACCATCTCAACTACCTGTTAATTAGTTTCAATAGGAAAGGATCTGATTCGACAATAAATCGAATCAAAATCGATGGAAAAATTGTTCAAAATAGAACAATTTTTAGAGTTCAAACCATTATTTTGGAAGGAAGATTTAGGACAGGTTAGTTGGAATTTTTGAAATCCATTTAAAGACAGTTATAGACAGCACATAGGAGAGTAAAAGGTTTCTTTTAGAATTATTTTTTTATCTACTGTACATATAGAGATTCGATTTCAAAAATTACGAAAAACCTGGTTTCAAAAACTAAAATTTTGGAAAAATTTCCCGATACGGGTCCATCCCGAAAATCGAGCAACTTGGTCGCACACCACTTGCATAGAAAGGTGCGTATGGATGTTACAGATGTGTGGAGTTTGACGGAACTCGAATTGGTTGCGTGTGCACGACGAATTTGATGCGTATCCGTCAAAAATTATCGTATCGACCCCTTTACAAAAATGCCAATTACATTGTGCACATTCGTCACCTCGAGAAAAAAACTTGCTCCTTTAGGACCGTATTATTTTTTGGTCCTGTATGCCAAGTTTGGTCCGATTCTGAGAAGGTCGACCGAAACGCTATTTTGGCGGACCCGCGACCCGACTCAATGGGCAAATTTTTGTACGGCCCACCAAAATTCAACTTTAGACATATGGTTGGGTTCGTATCGTCAAAACGGGCCCGTAGACATGTAGTTTATGACTTTAGAGACCACAGGTTCTGACACGTTTTTCAGTGCAAAGCAGATCCAACGACGGACACTGTTTTGACCCAAATTTGTCGTTTTGCCCCTGTGTCCAGAATTGGACTCATGGGTATCCTGACCTAGCTATTTTGCTTATTTTGGGAATGTTGGCAATGTCTATTTTAGTATCCAGAGGCGGTTACGGGAGTTCATATTTCGAGACTCTTTGATTTGACTAGTTGTTTGTAAGACTTTTTGCTACCACCAGACAAGTACACCTTGCCAAACTTTATAGTATTTACATGCTTTTCTATATTTCCATCATTCTTACTTGGTTACATATTTCTCTGCTTCGTGTTATGGTTACTTTCTAGTTTTACATGCACGTAGATTGTTATTTATTCTCCATATTACTTTTCCTATCTTATTCATGTCTAGTGATAGTATTGATATGCATGTGCCATGTTCTTCTGACCTGTTTGACCTGTACTTGACTTGGACATGACTAGATAGGCTTGACTTCTTAGTACTTTAGGCTAGAGTATTTTATTAGCCGTGGCTATACCTCTATCGTTAGTGCCTCTCCGGGCTACGGTAGAGAACCTGTTATAGGACTGTTAGTGCCTCACCGGACTGTAGTTTTATTACATCCACCTATAGCCATGATTAATATTATATTCTCATGACATGTCACCATATATAGAGTTCTTCTATGCGTTACTCTTTTTTGTACTTGTTATTTCAGTCTTTCCTTGTATGTTATTACTGTACAGTAGGCATATATATTATGTGTCTTACTAGTACCCTGAGGACCTGGTGATCTCTTTAGGTTATGGCCGAGCTGGTAGAATCGATGGATGGTTATGATTTGCGTCTACAGGATTCAGGTATCATTGGTGTATAGTTTCATTTTATTATTCTCTCGTGCTGCATATTCTTATCTTGATATATTCTGCTTATTAGCCAAGTTTAATAGGCTCGTGTTTCCTTTCGAGTCTATTCGGACATGTTTATTAGTGGGCTACAGACCACGAACCATCTTGTTTCTTCTTGATGTTTATTATTTTATGTGGATTGAGATATAGTTTTGACTTGTCATGATTAGACTTATCACCACGGTCTAGACAGCTTATACGTATTTGAGCTGGGCTGGAGTCCCCTTGATGCATAGCTAGCATGTATACGATCTCCTAGTCCTACGTATTTTGGAGTTGGGCATTATATTTTTTTTTGGTGGCCCATGCAGGTCGAGTTAGCCGTTTCGGTTACGTTACTGTATCGAGCGGGCCTACGAATATGATTAAACCCTTAGGAATCTCAATCCACAACTGCCATGATAATTCTTTTAGAAATTTTTCTACCGTCCTTGAACTTCGTATTTGCTCTCGACTATTCTCCATTTTGCTTCCTCGTGCTGTTGTTTCTCGTCCCTTTCTATTACGGAGTGACGAAGGATCGTGCTTTATAGAATCTATCAGAAATTCTTAAGTTATAATGTAAGTTAGTTTGCTTATTGAATTTTGGTTGCTTGATAGATAAGAGGGGATTGGAGATGACATATGCCAAAGAAATCTAGTGGTACGTGTCATAACCCGCACCCTGATGAGGGGCACGGGCACGTGGTTACGTCCAGCCTACGCCGCAGAATCGGCGGTAGAACGATGTATATAAGGTCTGTAAATACTACGACTAAACAGTATAGAGGTACCTGTACAGTATATACACTCCGAATGGAGGTGACATAGCAATACAGACTCAACCACAAGATAAAACTAAGGTAGATGAAACGGAAAGGAAATATGATAGATGAAAATAGGAAATAAGTTCAAGATCCCACACAAGCCCAAGATATACACAACATCACCGAGTCACAGAATATACTATAAAATACTACAGTCTGATAGTACTAGCTGGATCGCAGTCCAGGCAAACCTAACTAAGCTACACTACTCTGGGTGTACAAAGTCTAGTGGCTCTACTATCAAGCCACGGTCCTGGTCTACTCCATCTAACTCGACCCCATAATAGTCGGGCAATCTGCCTCAGAGTCATCTGTAATATATCAACGGTATCCTGTCAGAAAAATGAGCAAGTACAAACACCAACAGCAGTTCCATATAAATTGACAAATTCTATAAGAGATAGTATAATAAAATACAAGACAAAATCAACAAAAAATATATATCAAGATGTGAGTACTTAATAGAATATATATATATATATATATATATATATATATATATATATATATATATATATATATATATATATATATATATGATGACTTGGGAACTATTTGGAAGCCGAGTTACAACCCTTAAACCAACAAGGACTGGGATTGTAACCCTTCTCCCGAACAGAACTTAGCCTCCTATGATAATAAATATAAAATGTGACTTGAATTATTAGTACGTTATGTGATCGGCTTGGGAAACATGATCAGGCTTTCCATCTGACCGGCTATAAAAAAGTGTACAATAGATCAGTAAGGCCGGCCACTATGGAAAGCTATGAACAAATGGGGTCAGGCTTTACCCGTGGTGAGCGAGGGTATAGCTATGCACAATGACAAATACAAGTGTGAAGAATAAGTAGAGATTTGATCACACAACCACTAATAACTTCCCATCCCCGAATAGTATAAAGGATCCGGACATAACATGTCATGACACGGGACTCAAGGGCAGGGGGCCAGCCCACTCCCAAGTCCATGTCTATACAAGTACAAGTAACAAATCGAGTCATGTACCAATATACCAAATAATCCGGGAACAACATCTCATGACAGGATCCGATATATACTAGTCCGTGAACTATCGTGTCTGGAAATCAAGTAAGACACTACAACTGAATCGGATATAGCAGATATCAAGACAATGAAAATTATCTGTGAATGTACTCGCCTGGTATCCTGAATATTTGAAGAGAATCTACTGTCCAAGGAGTGGTGTCTGTCTCCTATAGAACAGTACAAGTCACTATAAGTCTAAAATAATATAATAGACTGCTACAATGCATCTACATGATGTTTGGGGTCAAACTAGACTAAAGTTAACCTTTGGTCAACTCTAGTCAACTATACTAGTCAAACCAGGTCAACTATGTCAAGCCTAAGCCAACAAGTCTCACTAAGCCTAACCAGCCTGTTCTAGCATACACACATAATATCTAGGCTATACAAGCCAACAGCACTCCTACACTGGCATTCAAGCCATACACACAGGCTAGGAGCCATAGGCTATAGGCCATAGGCTAAACACACATTCACACATTACATATTAATCTAAATTATATAAATAATCACACTATACATAGGCCACATTGGTATTATATCACATATAGATATACATATATATATATATATATATATGTATATACATAGAGTGATAGGGTAATGGCATGTGTGTTCGTGTATAGTGTGTATGTGTGAAGGCAATGTGGCATGGTGTGTGTGTAAATCTGAAAAATAGTGTGTGTTACCATATGACAGTGAACAATCTCAAATTTTAGGTGATAGAAATTAGTGTGGATACATGTGTGTGTGTGTAGAGTGTGTATGTGTGGGTGAATGAAAACATTAGAGTGAACAAAACTCAGGTTTTAGTATTCAGGAATATGAGAACTGAATAACAGTTTACATTAGTGAGGGTGTGGACATGTGTTTATTGTGATACCATAATGTATGGGTGTAGTGTTAACATGGATATCAGTGGTGCTAACACGTGTTTAGGAATAGGAATTCAAGTGACAGTTAACACATTGTTAATAGTGATACTAACATGGCAGTGTTACAAATGACAGTTTATTTAGCTAACAGTTAACACCAATTCGAATCCCTCATCCCATTGTTAACATCAACTAGCAGTTAAACCCAATGTGAAACCCAATCTAACATGACAATCCTAGCAGTAGCCTAACATAATGCAATAGATTAATCATGTCAATTTAAATACCAAGTTCAATTTAAAAATAGGAATTAAAATTAGTCTATGCACTAATCAGCCCATCCCTTAACCGAATCCCATTCACCTAGATGTCATCAACTAACATGAACCCAACTAACAGTGAACTAACAAATGCATAAGAATTTAACATGGAAAATAAACTTTCAAAATCAATATTAGAAAAAGAATGGAAGTTCAGAAATTAAATTCCCAGGACTGTGCATTCAGTCGACTCATTAAGCATACCATTCCACATTCGAAAATCCAAACAATGACCAATCAAAACCTAAACTCACATGTAACCACCCTAGCAGTAGTTAATACACATGTAGATGAATTTAAACATGTAAATTAATATCAAGAAATCAGTTTAAATCAGGGAATTAGAATCTCAGAATTTTAAACTGAACTCGTGTATCAGTGTTTTAGGGGAAAGTAGAATTGACAGTTAATTGCATGCTAAATACACGAATTAGTGGTTGGTAATTCATTATACGCATGTGCATGTGTCTACCACTTCGTACGTGTCAAACCAAGTGGACACAGCCGTGTCCACTACACATAAACAACACACGAGCACACACGCAGTGCACAGCATCGTGCACGCGTACACGCGTGTCCCGTGCGCGACACAGGCCACGTGGAGACACGTGGCCTTGCATACACTTGCGCCAGGGGTAGGGCTACCCCTAGGATAGCCTGAACCGTATCCTAGACACGTGTCCAGGCGTGCCCGACCCCGTGTCAGTGGCGTTCATGCGCGCGCAACAGCAGGCCGCGCGGCCAGTGCGGGGAGGATTTCTTTTCGCACACGCAACCAAATGATCCCATCTTTTGGGAGGATGGTGACAGTCGATGCCCCATCACCCTCACCAAAATTGGCGTGTCCACGTATCCTGTGTTGGGAGAAATTGACCCCGTGATGTAGGACACAGTGTATAGTGCACGGGCAGCGTGTTCGTGTCCCCGTGTGGACACGACACGAAACTAAAACTAGAAAGAAATAACAAAAATCCATAAGCAAACCCTAGATCTAGGATTCTATTCAAATATATTTGCAAAAATAGCAAATCGATATGGTTCGGGCATTTCGTCGAACACTTAGCCTACACTAGTGATACGTGTCCGATACGGACACGAAACCTAATGCAAATGACACAAAATTTCTATTATAGCTAGGGGACACCTATGCCTAAGCTATCATGCACTAAAATCAGGAATAAAACATAATTTGAGGGTTTTACCTATGAGTGTCAATCCTCCAAGAAAGTCCCAAATAGAAGGATTCCAAATAGCAACTCCCAAGCTCCAAATGACACAAAAACTGAGATGAACCTCCAGAAATAGTAAACACACAAAAATTAGATCCTAATGCAAAAAACTAGGGTTAAAAAGGAATTAAAATGAATTTATTAGGATTTTTGGAAGGGGAGAAAATACCTTTTCTTCAAAATCTAGGTCAAGCACTAAAAGAGGCAAGAACAACCAACATGACAGTAAATAGGGGTGCTCCTAGTATGGCCGGCCATGGGGTTCTAATTAGGGTTAGGGTTTCATAATTTGGCCCATGGGCTTAAGTCATAATCATTTAAGTCATGAAGTCATAAGTCATTTCATAAAACCATAAGTCATGACTTGATTTCACTAAACATAATCCTCATATTCCAAAACTAAATTCTAAGTGACTAAAATGGGTTAACTCAAGTTAGACTAGGGTTACCATAGCTAGGGTTAGCTCTAGGCTAGTCCACTAAGTTTCAATAAGTCAAAGTCAACATAGAAATCACCAATTCACTAAATTAATTAAAAAGAATTTAAAATTTCACCAAAAAGACCAAAATACCCTCAAGATAGAAATGTGGTAGTGACAAATCTACCCTCCTTAAAATAATTTCGTCCTCGAAATTAAAAGGCGAAACTAAACTGATGAGAAGGATAGATAATCATAACTCACGGTCCAAACAAATATGGGTATCGCTCGCGCATCTCATCCTCCCGCTTCTAGGTAGACTCTTCTGGAGAATGATGCCTCCATACGACGCTAACCAAGGGTATCATCTGGTTTCTCAGCACCTTCTCTCGGCGATCCAGAATCTTCATAGGCTGCTCTGGATAACTGAGAGTAGGTCCCACCTCAATCTCCGAATGATCAAGTACATGGCTAGGGTCAACCACGTACCGTCTCAACTGTGATACGTGGAATATGTTATAGACACCCACTAGTGCAGGTGGCAAGTCTAGCCTATAAGCCACATCACCGACCCTTCCGCTGATCATGAAAGGTCCGATGAAGCGCGGGCTAAGCTTCCCACCTCCACCAAAACGTATGGTACCACGAGTCGGTGATATCCGCAGAAAATCCATGTCTCCGACCTAAATACAAACAAGGTCTCTAATTACTAAGTAATCAAACATGATCAAACAACACAACATCAACCTGCTTCTAATCCTATCTCCAGTCAACTAAGTCAAACATAGTCAATGGTCAACTACTGGTCAACAACTAGCCAATTTGTCAATGTCCAAGCATTTGGTTAACAACTGGTCAATTAAGTCAACTTGGACTATTGGGTCAATGGCTAATCTAGGATTTAGACTAAAATAGACTTAGTGCTCAAAAAAATAATAATATCAAGACCAACTAAATCCTAAGTTCAAAACATACACATGTATACTCTACATTAAACTAGACTCATAACTTCTAACCTTAACCATAACACATACTCTGAAATACCTCACATAATCCCATATATCTTATCCTCTAATACCCATATATCCCTAATGTAACCCATAGAACCCACACTATTCTAAGTGTATCATCTATGCATACATATAGACTAACTACTTCACATGCCTAATCTATATAATATATGCAGAACCCCTTAACCCATATCACTTATCACATATATCCCTATAATATATACACAATGCATAGCATTAGCCTAACATGGAGGTTTACTAGCACAAACAGCAATTTAATCAAAACAAAAGGGGCAGGACATGCAATGCAGGTATGAAAGGTGGTGAAGGTCAGAACTTATAATAAAATAAAGTCTGACACTACATATAGGTTGTAGGGAAAAAGTTGAACCTAAGAAACTATGGTGGGTTTCCTTATAGGGGTAGGACCCTACATTGGCTGAGCAAATCATGAAAAGGGGTTGAATTATGAAGGATGATGAGATGTGGTCAGGACATGGTCTCATGTTCTGATACTTGATAAGTATCAGTGAAACTAATGAGGATATCAGGTAAACAGAACATACAATGGTTAATATGATATACTGCAGGATATGCAAGTGGTGAAGAAGTACAGGAATGAATGAGTGCATATAATCAAGGATATGCAAGGAATGTTATGCGAAGTGCAGGGCCTGTGCTAAGGTGCAGTGTGTCGAGGATATCAATGTGAACATGAGTGATTAAGTGTCAACATAAGTCCAGTGCCAATTTGTATGGATATTTTAGGTATACAGGATACTAAGGTAGTGCAGTAGTTCATCTAGATGCAGGACATGATCAAATTATAGGTTATATGCCTAAATAGCAGGGAATGAAGTGTCAATTGCAAGAGAGTGAAGTGTGAATTGTGTATCTGAGTCTAATGTGTCAGAAAAGTCGTGTGATAATGATGAAGCACAAGATGGCGTGTCCGAGTAGGACACGAAGGTCATGGGTAAAGAGTGTCATGTATAGGCCATGCATGTGAAGTTGGTTTTGAAAAAACAACTAATCTTGTGCTCCTAATTTAAAAGTCATGGCAATATGCATATGATAATCATAATTAAAGTATGAATGGTCAATGGCCTAAATTGGACCGAAAGCTGTGATATGAAAGTAGCACAAGGGAACAAGTTTGAGCGGGACATAATATATCAAGGTGAAGATAATCTCGTCTACTACAAACTCATGAAGGAAATTTCCACATATTTACATCCTGATGTTCCAAAAATCAAAGTCACAGAAAGAATATTCGTCTACCTAGAATACTCTCTCTAGGGTTCCCTTCTAGTCATTCTAATCATACTACCGCACAAAGCAAACACAAGGTATCAAAACATACAAGCAATGTGGGTCAATTATCTCAAAAGACATGCTAAGGTCTAGGATGAAATCTGGGTACTTCTGAGGCTTTAGGTGGAACTAGATACTGCTCCCTCAAGGTCTCAGCCTGGACTCTCTGTGCCTCCAACACATCCCGAAGAGTCCGTATATCTGAGCTCTATTAGGAAACAACCCTCTCGAGAATATGGTATGGGTACCACTATAGGGGGCAGAGGAAAACCCTCAGTCTCAGGTGAAGCTACAGCTATACTCAAGGACAGGCTCTGGTCATGGGTGTCCTACTGGAAAGGGTAAGAAAAATAATAAGAAATCATCAAGGCTGTAAGGCAAAATAGCATCATATATAAAAACTGTTAGGAAATATAAATAACGGAGAATCATCTACAATGGGTCATTATTCTAATATCAATGCTAACTATCATCTCTAGGGTACAGACACTCTACAAGTCATCATATCATTACACTATGAAAGAACTACATATGAATAAGCTCTACAAAAACTAAATATCCTTACTCCTAAGTTATTTGACGATGGAGTACAATTTATAACAACAGAAGGGTACGATAGAGATGATATGTTTAAAAAACTTCTCAAGATACAATCTGATAATTATATGCGTCTGTCCAAAATCATGTTACTCAGAGTCCTCGCCATGCCAGAAAGCAAGGCTGCGATAAACGATAGATTCTATAACTGGGGTATGCACCTCTATAATCATGTCGTCTAGAAATCTCGCTATGCCGACTAGTATAGCTGCGAGAAATTCTAAATCTCATAACCAAGACGCATGCATCAGAAGTCAGGTCACTATGTTTCCGCCACGCCAGCTAATATGGCTGCGATAAACTACAGGTTCCATAATCAAGTAGACGTTTTACCATCCCTATTATTTCCGTCAACATATGCTATCAGAAAATATCGTAACTCAAGCCATAAAATTCATCTCGATAGGAAAATCAAAGTCAACAACGATCCATCAAAAATCAAATTCAATAATCAAGGAGTGAGAGCGAACAAAACAAGGGAAAGGATTTCAAAGTGAAGTTTAAATAAGATTCTCAAGGGTCATCCTAGAAATCTCTCAAGGAGTCCTAACTGTGATTGAGTACCTCCTATCATAACCTAGAACCTATATCCTAATATCAGGTTCGTAGCAGCGCTCTAAGTCAAGCACTACTACGAAATCGTACTAGTTACGACTCTGACCTGCATGGGCCACCACTAAAAACGTGTCACGACCTGCACCCTGATGAGGGGCACGAGCACGTGGTTACGTCCAGCCTATGTCGCAAAATCGGCGGTAGAACGATGTATATAAGGTCTGTAAATACTACGACTAAACAGTATAAAGGTACCTGTACAGTATATACACTCCGAATGGAGGTGACATAGCAATACAGACTCAACCACAAGATAAAACTAAGGTAGATGGCACATAAAGGAAATATGATAGATAAAAATAGGAAATAAGTTCAAGATCCCACACAGGCCCAAGATATACACAACATCACCGAGTCACAGAATATACTATAAAATACTACAGTCTGATAGTACTAGCTGGATCGCAGTCCAGACAAACCTAACTAAGCTACACTACTCTGGGTGTACAAAGTCTAGTGGCTCTACTATCAAGCCACGGTCCTGGTCTACTCCATCTAACTTGACTCCATAATAGGTCGGGCAATCTGCCTCAGAGTCATCTGTAATATATCAACTGTATCCTGTTAGAAAAATGAGCAAGTACAAACACCAACAGCAGTTCCATATAAATTGACAAATTCTATAAGAGACAGTATAATGAAATACAAGAAAAAATCAACAGGAAATATATATCAAGATGTGAGTACTGAATAGGACAACAATATATATATATATATACATATATATATATATATATATATATATATATATATATATATATATATATATATATAAAATATATATATATATATATATATATATATATATATATATATATATATATATATATATATATATATATGATTACTTGGGAACTATTCGGAAGTCGAGTTACAACCCTTAAACCAAACAAGGACCGGGGTTATAACCCTTCTTCCGAACAGAACTTAGGCTCCTATGATAATAAATATAAAATGTGACTTGAATTATTAGTACGTTATGTTATCGACTTGGGAAACCAGATCAGGCTTTCCATCTGACCGGCTATGAACAAGTGTACAACAGAGCAGTAAGGTCGGCCACCATGGAAAGCTATGAACAAATGGGATCAGGCTTTACCCGTCGTGAGCGAAGGTATAGCTATGCACAATGACAAATACAAGTGTGAAGAATAAGTAGATATTTGATCACACCACCACTAATAACTCCCCATCCCCGAATAGTATAAAGGATCCGGACATAACACGTCATGACACGGGACTCAAGGGCAGGGGGCCAGCCCACTCTCAAGTCCATGTCTATACAAGTACAAGTAACAAATCGAGTCATGTACCAATATACCAAGTAATCCAGGAACAACATCTCATGACAGGATCCGACATATACTAGTCCGTGAACTATCGTGTCTGGAAATCAAGTAAGACACTACAACTGAATCGGATATAGCAGATATCAAGACAATGAAAACTATCAGTGAATGTACTCGCCTGGTATCCTGAATATCTGGAGAGAATCTACTATCCGAGGAGTGGTGTATGTCTCCTATCGAACAGTACAAGTCACTATAAGTCTAAAATAATATAACAGACTGCTACAATGCATCTACATGATGTTTGGAGTCAAACTAGACTAAAGTCAACCCTTGGTCAACTCTAGTCAACTATACTAGTCAAACTAGGTCAACTAGGTCAAGCCTAAGCCAATAAGCCTCACTAAGCCTAACCAGCCTATTCTAGCATACACACACAATATATAGGCTATACAAGCCAACAACACTCCCACACTGGCATTCAAGCCATATACACAGGCTAGGAGCTATAGGTTATATGCCATAGGCTAAACACATATTCACACAATACATATTAATCTAAATTATATAAATAATCATACTATACATAAGCCACATAGGTAATATATCACATATAGATATACACATATATATATATATATGTATATACATAGAGTGATAGGGTAATGGCATGTGTGTTCGTGTAGAGTGTGTATGTGTGAAGGCAGTGTGGCATGGTGTGTGTGTAAATCTGAAAAACAGTGTGTGTTACCATATGACAGTGAACAATCTCAGATTTTAGGTGATAGGAATTAGTGTGGATACATGTGTGTGTGTAGAGTGTGTATGTGTGGGTGAATGGAAACATTAGAGTGAACAAAACTCAGGTTTTAGTATTCAGGAATAAGAGAACTGAATAACAGTTCACATTTGTGAGGGTGTAGACATGTGTCTATTGTGATACCATAATGTGTGGGTGTAGTGTTAACATGGATATCAGTGGTGCTAAAATGTGTTTAGGAATAGGAATTTAAGTGATAGTTAACACATTGTTAATAGTGATACTAACATGGCAGTGTTACAAATGACAGTTTATTTAGCTAACAGTTAACACCAATTCGAATCCCTCATCCCATTGTTAACATCAACCAACAGTTAAACCCAATGTGAAACCCAATCTAACATGACAATCCTAGCAGTAGCCTAACATAATACAATGGATTAATCATGTCAATTTAAATACCAAGTTCAATTTAAAAATAGGAATTAAAATCAGTCTATGCACTAATCAGCCCATCCCTTAACCGAATCCCATTCACCTAGATGTCATCAACTAACATGAACCCAACTAACAGTGAACTAACAAATGCATAAGAATTTAACATGGAAAATAAACTTTCAAAATCAATATTAGAAAAAGAATGGAAGTTCAGAAATTAAATTCCCAGGACTGTGCATTCAGTCGACTCATTAAGCATACCATTCTACATTCGAAAATCCAAACAACGACCAATCAAAACCTAAACTCACATGTAACCACCCTAGCAGTAGTTAATACACATGTAGATGAATTTAAACATGTAAATTAATATCAAGAAATTAGTTTAAATCAGGGAATTAGAATCTCAGAATTTTAAACTGAAGTCGTGTATCAGTATTTTAGGGGAAAGTAGAATTGACAGTTAATTGCATGCTAAATACACGAATTAGTGGTTGGTAATTCATTATACGCATGTGCATGTGTCTACCACTTCGTACGTGTCAAACCAAGTGGACACAGCCGTGTCTACTACACATAAACAACACACGAGCACACACGTAGTGCACAGCGTCATGCACGCGTGTTCCGTGCGCGACACAGGCCACGTGGAGACACGTAGCCTTGCATACACGTCCTAGACACGTGTCCAGGCGTACCCGACCCCGTGTCAGAGGCGTTCATGCGCACGCAACAGCAGGCCGCGCGGCCAGTACGGGGAGGATTTCTCCTCGCACACGCAACCAAATGATCCCATCTTTTGGAAGGATGGTGACAGTCGATGCCCCATCACCCTCACCAAAATTGGCGTGTCCACGTGTCCTGTGTCAGGAGAAATTGACCCCGTAATGCAGGACACAGTGTACAGTACACGGGCAGCGTGTTCGTGTCCCCGTGTGGACACGACACGAAACTAAAACTAGGAAGAAATAACAGAAATCCATAAGCAAACCCTAGATCTAGGATTCTATTCAAATACATTTGTAAAAATAGCAAATCGAAATGGTTCGGGCATTTCGTCGAACACTTAGCCTACACTAGTGATACGTGTCCGATACGGACACGAAACCTAATGCAAATGACACAAAATTTCTACTGTATCTAGGGGACACCTATACCTAAGCTATCATGCACTAAAATTAGGAATAAAACTTAATTTGAGGGTTTTACCTATGAGTGTCAATCCTCCAAGAAAGTCCAAAATGGAAGGATTCCAAATAGCAACTCCCAAGCTCCAAATGACACAAAAACTGAGATAAACCTCCAAAAATAGTAAACACACAGAAATTAGATCCTAATACAAAAGACTATGGTTAAAAAGGAATTACAATGAATTTATTAGGATTTTTGGAAGGGGAGAAAATACATTTTCTTCAAAATCTAGGTCAAGCACTAAAAGAGGCAAGAACAACCAACATGACATTAAATAGGGGTGCTGCTAGTGTGGCCAGCCATGGAGTTCTAATTAGGGTTAGGGTTTCATAATTTGGCCCATGGGCTTAAGTCATAATCATTTAAGTCATGAAGTCATAAGTTATTTCATAAAACCATAAGTCATGACTTGATTTCACTAAACCTAATCCTCCTATTCCAAAACTAAATTCTAAGTGACTAAAATGGGTTAACTCAAGTTAGACTAGGGTTACCATAGCTAGGGTTAGCTCTAGGCTAGTCCACTAAGTTTCAATAAGTCAAAGTCAACCTAGAAATCACCAATTCACTAAATTAATTAAAAAAATTCAAAATTTTACCAAAAAGACCAAAATACCCTCAAGCTAGAAATGTGGTAGTGACAGTATGGATTTTTGCAGCTAGTGTGTTAGGGTTATAAAATTTAGGACATCAGGTGTTTGCTGGGGAAGTTTGTTACTGTTATATACTAAAAGCATCACTTTTGTAGTAACCTTATTTCCTTAAATTTTGAATGAGAATCATATGGGCAAATGTTTGCATATTGTATTTGTTGCAAGTGTTAATGCAAATGTCTGATATTCTATATTATAGATAATATGGTGTGTGGTGTCACACAGAAGATCATATTATCAGTTCCCTATAGAGTATATAAATAGTTCATAACCTAGATGGACTTGGACAATCTATTAGAAAAGTGACTATAGGTTTATACTAGTACACTTTGTGTGTATTGAACAGGACCACTTGAGGTTGTTCTATTTGTACTGACTACATAAGAGAACAAACACCTCTGTTATTATGGATACTTGTGCTCTTAATTCGGATATAATAACAGACATGTATATGCAGTGTATATTACTTTGACTCATAAAAGAGTGAGATTCATTATAGATCAACAACCTCTATGAATTGGTAATAACATTGTATGCATGATGGGCTGTTGATTATAAATGGAATCCATGTCCCGATACATCGGGTTGATGGTGTCCCCTTAAGGAGCTCATAAGGATTGTCATGTAAACCCTGCAGGTGGATTATATCCGACATGACAAATAAAGTTGAACGGTACTACTTAAGGATAAAAGATGTCGAATCAATATAGTTGTCAGTAACTTAATTTGATCGACAGACATACGATATCTTAACATGGGGAGCCAAACGAGAATATAATAAAAGGAGACCACAAACATAATTTAGGATTAGGAAGGTAGTACAACAATAGCTCATTAATGGACCGAGCTATTGTTAATGGGCCTGGATTGTGTTTTCGGGCTGAACACGGGATATCCAAATCCGTTAGGAGGCCTAACCCTAATTTATCCTCATGGTCTCTGCCGTAGCCTATATATATCCTCTATTATCTGGCCGCCAGATTACTGATCAGAAATCAAATAATTTCTCTAAATTCGTGATTCACGTAAGGAAAGAAAGAGAAGGCTGCCAAGGAGAAAAAAAGGTTGGGAGATCGTCGCCCACACGACATCCAACTTGAGGAAGGAAAATATGTAGAAGATCTTGGGGTCGCCCGTTCGAGATTGTTAGGAATTACTTGTCTCCTTTCCGCCACAGGTATAATTTGTGAACCCTAGTTTCTGCCTATGAAGGGTTAGAACACGTATTAAATCTTTTTAACTTCCTATCGATCAATATGCACACCAAAGAAAGGGTCCTGGGAATCCCCAGTTCCATCAATTGGTATCAGAGCCACTTTGGATCTACGTATTGATTGATACGTCCATGTTGTCCAATAAAACCTGCGCTGTGTAATAGTCGCTAGATGTAGATCTGTTCTAACTCGATTTTGCAGGCATCTTAGATCCAACTATTACGGTCCAATACATGTTTTTGATTGTGTTGTTTTGTAACACCCAGCTTTTCAGATGAGGGTAATTTTGAAATTTTATAATTATAATTATTATTTATTGATATTTTATTTATATTATAATTTTTGGTAATTTTTAATCATTTTTAAACTATTTAAACCAACACTTGTAATTTTGGTATTTTGCTAGTATAACACTAGAGACAGCTTGACCTAGAGCCTAGCCATGTGATTAGGGTGTTTCATTTATTATTTCCAGTTTGAGGGTATTTTTTCATTTTGAATTTAATTGAATTTAATATATTATTTGGAATTTAATATATTATTAAGAATGGTGTGATTTTAATATTATTTAATTGATTGCCATGTATTGTGATTAGCCTAACTTGGTTTGGACCTAACCTAGATTAGTCATAGCTAGTCTTAGCTAACCATGGTTAGTATTAGTTAGTATTAATTAGAATTATTGGAATTTAAGTGATTTTTGGTATAATTTAAATTAGTGCTATTCTTGACCTTGACTCATGGTGACTTTGGAGACTGTCCTAGAAGGTAACCCTAGTCATGACCACTTGGTTAGATTATGAAACCCTAGTTTAACCTAAGTTAATGATACTCTAGTCATTAGAATTAATTTGGAGAAAAATGGGGATAATGAATAGGTTAGATTATGACTTGTGATTTCATAAACCATGACTTATGGCTTAAGGCCCATAGAGGCCCATAACCCAATTAGTGAAACCAAAACCCTAACCCTAGCATTTATGGCCAGCCATCTTGGTATTCATCCATCTATTTAATGCCTCCTAAAAGTTAGGGCTAGCCACCTTTAGGAATTTGCAAGTTTGGAAATAGAGGTAAACCCCTTTCTTCCCCAATCCATAACTCCTCCATTTCAACTCCTTTTTCTTCCTAATTTCTTGCAATAGGTTCTAATTACTGTGCTCTCTATGGCTATGGTAAGAAATTTCAGGGAAGGACCAATTTGAAGGAGTTTTGGTAGCTTGAGGAACCACTCACATTGGGGCTTTTTGAGCCATTTCAAACCCATAGGTAATTTCGAATCCCTTCCATAAAATAGGATTTTGATTGCATATTTAGGAAGCCCTAGGTCTACCATAACTGTTGGTATAGGCATTGTTAGGATTCGTGTCCAATACGTGTCCGTATCGGACACGTATCAGTGGACATACTAGGTGTTCGACGAAATGCTACAATGGGGATTTCGTTCTTGTTTGCTATTTTTGTTTGAATAGAAATTTAGGGCTTGATGTCGCTTAACAATTTTTGTTAGACTGAGGTGATTATTTCGTTGTATCGTGTCGTATTTTGGACACGAACCCGCACGTTCCCGTACGGTAGCAGTGACCTGCTGCCACGCGTGTCGTGCTCACTACACAGACCTTGTGAACCCACTAAAATTGGTGTGGAGGTCGGGGCAGTGACTAACAAGTCACTCCCAAAGTTTCATGACACGTCGTGTCGTGTCGGACACGAAAACACGATCGCACTGATATTATACTATACTGTGCACGCGGGAAAATCTGCACTGACGCGCACTTCGTGTCGTATCTTGTCACCACATGGATACGGGACAGGCACTTGGACACGTCCCTCTAGTCTAGGCGTACACGTATGCACGGCCACGTGTCTCCACGTGGCCTGTGTCGTGTGCTAGACACGTATGCACGCGCACACGAGGACTGGGAAATCCTGTTTTCAGACACGGTTTCAAATTGGTTTTGGACACCCCGTGTCCTGATTCTTGGACTCATGGGTGTCACATTGGACACATGGGACATGTCCCTCTGACTGTACACATGTCTTGCTATTTTTAATTCAATTTTGTGTGAGTTTCATTGGATTCGAAATTGTGTTTGAATCACACTGTTCAACTGATTTCATTTTTTCAGTTTTCTTTGACAGTTGAATTAAGTTTTCTTTGAGGAATTCATATGTGTTAATCCATTTATTTACTGATAACATATGTATGTATGTTACCTGAAACTGAAATGTTACCTGAAACTGAAATGTTAGGTATCACATACATCACCCCAGTTCTGTCAATATATAACTGAGATGTTGGGTTTTATGGGATTGGATTTGAAATTGGTTTGAATGTTTAGATTGATTATCTAAACTGAAATTGAAGGTTTCAGTTTAGGGAGATGGGCTTTGAGTTCATCTGTAAACTGAAATAGGATTGGAATTGAAATATCAGGTGTTGGTTTTCTTTGGGTTGACTGATACTTAATCCTGAACTTTCTATTCCTTTTAGAAAACTGATTTTATTGATATTTGATTTGCCATCATTTGATTCCTACATATGTAATAGATACTCTGGGATGAATTTTCATGTTAGATTAGGATTTCACTTGAGATAATGGATTTCGAATATGGATAGGCTGTTAAATGGGAACTGTTATGCAGTGATGTGTTGGCTGATACCAAAACAGGAATTGAATTTCTGTTTTCCTTCTATTCCTTGATCTAACTGAAATTGATGTTAATTTTCATGTTTTAAATCACTTACACAGTGCATTAGACTACTATAATGTGGGGTTATGGTTTGTGATGGAAATTGGTTTCTAAATGGAATTTTCTAATGTAGGTTGGACTGAAACAGTCCTGGAACTTGAGTTCTGAATTTTTTCATTTCCCTCTTGAAAACTGAGTTGATTCTTCAATACCACGTTATTCCTAATATATGGTTGATTAGTTGTTTAAATGTTAGTTTATGTTGTATTTCAAAATGGGATTTTGTATGAGGTTTAGGAAGCCCTTGAGTTAACTGTCATTGAGTTCCTAAAACTGAGAACTTCTCACTGTCTTCATATTCCAATTCTTGAACACATCTTACACTCTACTGTTACATGTATCCACATTCATATTGATACTAGACACATGGACACACATGTTTATATCTCTCACACCTCACTTGACACTATGCCACATTGCCATGACACACACTACACTATTCCTATTTCCCATATGACAGGAACACACCATGTCACATACACAAAATAACCCTCACACACACACAGGAACATAAACATGGCATGTAAACCTGGAACCTGAAATCAGTCCCTCTTCTAATTGTTATGCACATGTATGTATGGGTATGTAAAAAATGGAAACCTGAGATTGATCCCCATCCTTAAACTGAATTTGATTTCTAATTTTAAATTCCTATTCTAAACTGAGATTTGATGTTAAAATACTATGTTAAATTCATGTGCATTGTATTAGCTCACTGATTAATTGGTTTATTAGGTTTAAATGTTAGTTTATATTGTGTTAGAGGATTTTGATATGGTTCTCGAATTTGTTTGGAATGGACTGTATATAAACTGTCACTTGGCTTCCTAATTCTGGAAAACCTGAGAATAGGTTTCACATTGATTGGTTTATTTGACTGTCAATTTGGTCTCCTAATTACTGAGATTGAAACACTATTTCCTATATGACACTCTTTCATTCCTGTTAACTGTCCACACACACTTGCCCACACACACACACATGTGACACTTCCTAATCCTAATTCACATTAACACATACCTATTAACCTATTACACCCTATTAGCTAACTGTCAAGTGGTAACACATGACGTACCCTCACCTATCACCCTCACCCTCATATACACACTACCTTAAACTCTCACACACACACCTTGACACAAGCACATGTATTCCTCCCTATATGCATATATATATATATATATATATATATATATATATATATATATATATATATGATGTATATATTATTATGTAGCCTATATATATGTATAAATGTGTGTTATTATATTATGAATTATATATATTATATGTATATGTGTGGTATGGTATATGCATGATATGGCCTATGGCCTATATACAGGGCATAGCCTATGGGTGTATACCTATGGCTCATAGCCTTGTGTATATGGGTTGAATGCCAGTATAGGTGTGCAGTTGGCTTGTACAGTCTAGAAATGGTGTGTTCTTGCTAGAATAGGCTAGTTAGGCCTAGTGAGACTTGTTTAGCTTAGGCTTGACCTAGTTGACCTAGTTTGACTAGTCTAGTTGACTAGAGTTGACCGAGAGTTGACTTTAGTCCAGTTTGACCCCAAACTTCATGTAGATGTATTGTAGCAGTCTGTTATATCATTTTAGACTTATAGTGACTTGTACCGTTCTATAGAAGACAGACACCACTCTTCGGACAGTACTTTCATCTTGGACATTCAGATAGCAGGCGAGTACATTCTCTGATCTCTTCATACCTATCTGGGACTATATTCTTGCTCTAGATTACTTTACTTGATGCTGACACGTATCTTCATGGATTAGTACTATATGGATCCTTTCCTGAGATGTTATCCCTCTACGGGTGCATTGGGTATTTCATATTCATGTACTTTATCATGTACATCAGGTACTCCTTGTACTCGTACTAAGTTCATGTATTCACATGTTCTCATGTGCCTTCATATACTATCATGTGCCTCATGTACTACTCATTACATGAGTTCACGTATCTTTAGCTGTATTCATGTGCCAATAATGTAACTTGAATTGATCCTTGTGTATTGATTGGGGCGGGGTGAGTAGAATTGGTTATGTGATCATTATCCCCAGTAGGTATTCATGTGCCTCTTAGTTGTATTCATGTGCCCCTAAGCCGTTTACATAACCATATTGTACTCTAAATCACTTAGCCACTTACAGTCTTTACTTATCATGTATTTACTTTCAGTTACAAAATATCTCCTGTTTTCATGTACTTCCTTTCCAACATTTCCTGTATTTTACTCTATTGCATGATTTATACTCCTAACCTGTTATGACCTGTTTTGAGAGATATGTGCTCGTTCCCGTCCTGATTGGACCTGTTGAAAATTTTACAGAGGACGAGGAGGAGTCCTGCTTAGATACTTTCTATGGGACAGCCTTAGAGGACACTTGCGATCCGGACTTCCAGTCGGATCCCTTAGCTGTAGAGACTGTTGCTCCATAGATATCTTTATCTTATTTTATTGTATTAAAGATTTGAGTTGTTTATTTGGATCTGTATTATTTTCTGGTTGTCAGTGGAGTTTATCATAGACACTTAGCTTTCTCTCTATTTGTATTTCCTGTGGATTTGGGTCTCGCATCTTTTATATCATTCTACCTTATCGTATTCTACCTTAGATGTGATTGAGATATATTCTGTTATGTCACCCCCATTCGGAGAGTATAACTGCTAGATGTTGTGACCTAGGATAATGTTCTACCGCCAACACTGCGGCGTAGGCTGGGTGTTGTTACGTACTCGTACGCTCACAGTGGGTGCGGGTCGTGACACGTTTTTAGTAGTGGCCCATGCAGGTCGAGTTTGTGTAGTGGTATTCAAACTAGAGTATCACTACAGCCTGCAGTTGGATTAGGATATTTTTTTTAAAGGTACTCAATCACAGTTAGGACTCCTTAAGAGATTTCTGGGACGACCCTTGAGAATCCTATTTAAACTTCAATTTGAAATCCTTTCCCTTGTTTTGTTCGCTCTCACTCCTTGATTATTGAATTTGATTTTGATGGATCGTTGTTGATTTTGATTTTCCTATCGAGATGAATTTTATGGCCAGAGTTACGATATTTTCTAATAATATATGTTGACGGGAATAACAGGGATGGTAAAACGTCTATTTGATTATGGAACCTGTAGTTTATCGCAGCCATATTAGCTGGCATGGCAGAAACATAGAGACCTGACTTCGGATGTACGTATCTTGGTTATGAGATTTGGAATTTCTCGCAGCTATACTAGTCGGCATAGCGAGAATTCTAGACGACATGATTATAGGGGTGCATGCCCCAGTTACGAAATCTATCGTTTATCGCAGCCTTGCTTACTGGCATGGCGAGGACTCTGAGTAACATGATTTTAGACAGACGCATATGATTATCAGACTGTATCTTGAGGAGGTTTTTAAACATATCATCTCTATCGTACCCTTCTGTTATTATAAATTGTTTTCCATCATCAAATAATTTAGGAGTAGGGATATTTTAGCTTTATAGAGCTTATTCATATGTAGTTCTTTCTTAGTATGATGATTTGATGACTTGTGATTAGGCCCTTATCTTAGGGATGATAGTATAACCTGGCTTTAAAATAGTGACTCTTGTAGCTGGTTCTCCTTTGTTTATATTTATCAGTTTTTATATGGAATGATAGACTGCCTTACAACCTTGATGATTGATTTACTCTTTTTTTTTCCAGTATGGCTCCCATGACCCAAGCCCGTCGTCTGAGAGCCGCTGCAGCTCCAGATATGACTAGGAGCGTGCTCCCACCTCCTATTGCTCAGGAGGTAGTGAACCCTCAGGCTGACCCAAGGGTAGTGGCACCTCCCGCCATCGAGGAGGTGTTAGCATCCTCACCAGAGAGTTTCCCTCCACCACCTGTTATTCAGGAGAGAGTTGCAGTCTCATCTGAGGCCAAGAGTCCTTTTCTGCCTCCTCTTCTGCCTCCAGGAGCGGTACCCCATACCATACCCTCGGCATGTTTGTTTCCTGACGGAGCTCAGATATCCAGACTTCTCTGCGATGTATTGCAGGCACAGAGAGTACAGGCTGAGATCATGAAGGAGCAGGGCCGCGGGATCCAACTGCTGTGGGATTTGGTACATTCAGGAGGAGAGCCTAGTTCTAAGAGGACGAGGAGCAGTGTATACCCAGAGCCCCGTGAGCACCCAGACTATCAGCCTAGACCAGCCTACCCAGTCCAGACTCATGTTCAGCAGAGGCCAGCTGAGAGAGTGCCTACCTGCACCTTCTGTAAGAAGCCTGGACATGTATGGGACTACTGTAGGAAGAGAAGAGGGGTGTGCCTGTTATGTGGGTCAGCTGCACACATGCTGCTAGACTATCCTGCTGCACTTATCCCAGCCAAGGCTCTGCCTTCGGGAGGGAGTTCCAGCCACCAGACCTAGTTGGGGTGAGTCCTTGACCTATACCTCAGCTAGTCTTGATAATTGATTTTCCTACCATATTGTTATATGTTTTGATACCTTATGATTGCTTTTGATCTAATATGACTAGAATGGCTAGATGAGACCTCAGACTGATACCACTTACCAAAATCCTATATGCTATCTTTCCAATTGCATGATTTAGATAAATTTTCTTTTGACCTTGATTGTTGGGGTTTGACCTAGAAGGGGTACGATCATCTTAATTTTGAGGACGAAATTTTTCTAAGGTGGGTAGGATTATAACACCCAGTTTTCCAGATGAGGGTAATTTTAAATTTTTTTAATTATAATTATTATTTATTGATATTTATTTTATATTATAATTTTTGGTGATTTTTAATCATTTTTAAACTATTTAAACCAGGACTTGTAATTTTGGTATTTTGCTAGTGTAACACTAGAGACAGCTTGACCTAGATCCTAGCCATGTGATTAGGGTGTTTCATTTATCATTTCCAGTTTGAGGATATTTTTGTCATTTTGAATTTAATTGAATTTAATATATATTATTTGGAATTTAATATATTATTAAGAATGGTGTAATTTTAATATTATTTAATTGATTGCCATGTATTGTGATTAGCCTAACTTGGTTTGGACCTAACCTAGATTAGTCATAGCTAGTCTTAGCTAACCATGGTTAGTGTTAGTTAGTATTAATTAGAATTATTGGAATTTAAGTGATTTTTGGTATAATTTAAATTAGTGCTATTCTTGACCTTGACTCATGGTGAATTTGGAGACTGTCCTAGAAGCTAACCCTAGTCATGACCACTTGGTTAGATTATGAAACCCTAGTTTAACCTAAGTTAATGATACTCTAGTCATTAGAATTAATTTGGAGAAAATGGGGATAATGAATAGGTTAGATTATGACTTGTGATTTCATAACCATGACTTATGGCTTAAGGCCCATAGAGGCCCATAACCCAATTAGTGAAACCAAAACCCTTACCCTAGCATTTATGGCCAGCCACCTTGGTATTCCTCCATCTATTTAGTGCCTCATAAAAGTTAGGGCTAGCCTTCTTTAGGAATTTGCAAGTTTGGAAATAGAGGTAAAACTCCTTTCTTCCCCAATCCATAACTCCTTCATTTCAACCCCTTTTTCTTCCTAATTTCTTGCAATAGGTTCTAATTACTGTGTTCTCTATGTCTATGGTGAGAAATTTTAGGGAAGGACCAATTTGAAGGAGTTTTGGTAGCTTGAGGAACCACTCACATTGGGGCTTTTTGAGCCATTTCAAACCCATAGGTAATTTCGAATCCCTTCCATAAAATAGGATTTTGATTGCATATTTAGGAAGCCCTAGGTCTACCCTAACTGTTGGTATAGGCATTGTTAGGATTCGTGTCCAATATGTGTCCGTATCGGACACGTATCAGTTGGCATACTAGGTGTTCGACGAAATGCAACAATGGGCATTTCGTTCTTGTTTGCTGTTTTTGTTTGAGTAGAAATTTAGGGTTTGATGTCGCTTATCAATTTCTGTTGGACTGAGGTGATCATTTCGTTGTGTCGTGTCATATTTTGGACACGAACCCGCACGTTCCCGCACGGTAGTAGTGCCCTGCTGCCACGCGTGTCGTGCTCACTGTACAGACCTTGTGAACCCACCAAAATTGGTGTGGAGGTCGGGGCAGTGACTGACAAGTCACTTCCAAAGTTTTACGATACGTCGTGTCGTGTCGGACACGAAAATACGATCGCACTGATATTATACTGTACTGTGCACGCGGGAAAATCTGCACTGACACGCACTTCGTATCGTGTCCTGTCACCACATGGACACGGGACATGCACTTGGACACGTCCCCCTAGTCTAGGCGTACACGTGTGCACGGCCACGTGTCTCCACGTGGCCTGTGTCGTGTGCTAGACACGTGTGTACGCGTGCACGAGGACTGGGAAATCCTGTTTTTAGACACGGTTTTAAATTGGTTTTGGACACCCCGTGTCCTGATTCTTGGACTCGTGGGTGTCCCATTGGACACGTGGGACATGTCCCTATGACTATACACATGTCTTGCTATTTTTAATTCAATTTTGTGTGAGTTTCATTGGATTCGAAATTGTGTTTGAATCACACTGTTCAACTGATTTCATTTTTTTCATTTTTTTGACAGTTGAATTAAGTTTTCTTTGAGGAATTCATATATGTTAATCCTTTTCTTTACTGATAACATATGTATGGATGTTACCTGAAACTGAAATGTTACCTGAAACTGAAATGTTAGGTATCACACACATCACCCCAGTTCTGTCAATATATAACTGAGATGTTGGGTTTTATGGGATTGGATTTGAAATTGGTTTGAATGTTTAGATTGATTATCTAAACTGAAATTGAAGGTTTCAGTTTAGGGAGATGGGCTTTGGGTTCATCTGTAAACTGAAATAGGACTGGAATTGAAATGTCCGGTGTTGGTTTTGTTTGGGTTGACTGATACTTAATCCTGAACTTTCTATTCCTTTTAGAAAACTGATTTTATTGATATTTGATTTGCCATCATTTGATTCCTATATATGTAATAGATACTGCTGGGATGAATTTCCATGTTAGATTAGGATTTCACTTGATATAATGGATTTCGAATATGGATAGGCTGTTAAATGGGAACTGTTATGCAGTGATGTGTTGGCTGATGCCAAAACAGGAATTGAATTTCTGTTTTCCTTTTATTCCTTGATCTAACTGAAATTGATGTTAATTTTCATGTTTTAAGTCACTTACACAGTGCATTAGACTACTATAATGTGGGGTTATGGTTTGTGATGGAAATTGGTTTCTAAATGGAATTTTCTAATGTAGGTTGGACTGAAACAGTCCTGGAACTTGAGTTCTGAATTTTTTCATTTCCCTCTTGAAAACTGAGTTGATTCTTCAATACCATGTTATTCCTAATATATGGTTGATTAGTTGTTTAAATGTTAGTTTATGTTGCATTTCAAAATGGGATTTTGTATGAGGTTTGGGAAGCCCTTGAGTTAACTGTCATTTGAGTTCCTAAAACTGAGAACTTCTCACTGTCTTCATATTCCAATTCCTGAACACACCTTACACTCTACTGTTACATGTGTCCACATTCATATTGATACTAGACACATGGACACACATGTTTATATCTCTCACACCTCACTTGGCACCATACCACATTGCCATGACACACTATACTATTCCTATTTCCCATATGACAGGAACACACCATGTCACATACACAAAATAACCCTCACACACACACAGGAACACAAACATGGCATGTAAACCTGGAACCTGAAATCAGTTCCTCTTCTAATTGTTATGCATATGTATGCATGGGTATGTTAAAACTGGAAACCTAAGATTGATCCCCATCCTTAAACTGAATTTGATTTCTAATTTTAAATTCCTATTCTAAACTGAGATTTGATGTTAAAATACTATGTTAAATTCATGTGCATTGTATTAGCTCACTGATTAATTGGTTTATTAGGTTTAAATGTTAGTTTATATTGTGTTAGAGGATTTTGATATGGTTCTCGAATTTGTTTGGAATGGACTGTATATAAACTGTCACTTGGCTTCCTAATTCTGGAAAACCTGAGAATAGGTTTCACATTGATTGGTTTATTTGACTGTCAATTTGGTCTCCTAATTACTGAGATTGAAACACTATTTCCTATAGGACACTCTTCTATTCCTGTTAACTATCCACACACACTTGCCCCCCCCCCCCCCCCCCCACACACACACATGTGACACTTCCTAATCCTAATTCACATTGACATATACCTATTAACCTATTACACCATATTAGCTAATTGTCATGAGGTAACACATGACGTACCCTCACATATCACCCTCACCCTCATATACACACTACCTTAAACTCTCACACACACACACCTTGACACAAGCACATGTATTCCTCCCTATTTGCATATATATATATATATATATATATATATATATATATATATATATATATATATATATATATATATATATATGTGATGTATATATTATTATGTAGCCTATATATATATATATAAATGTGTGTTATTATATTATAAAATATATATATTATATGTATATGTGTGGTATGGTATATGCATGATATGGCCTATGGCCTATATACAGGGCACAGCCTATGGGTGTATACCTGGCTCATAGCCTTGTGTATATGGGTTGAATGCCAGTATAGGTGTGCAATTGGCTTGTACAGTCTAGAAATAGTGTGTGCTTGCTAGAATAGGCTAGTTAGGCCTAGTGAGACTTGTTTGGCTTAGGCTTGACCTAGTTGACCAAGTTTGACTAGTCTAGTTGATTAGAGTTAACCGAGAGTTGACTTTAGTCCAGTTTGATCCCAAACTTCATGTAGATGCATTGTAGCAGTCTGTTATATCATTTTAGACTTATAGTGACTTGTACTATTCTATAGGAGACAGACACCACTCCTCAGACAGTACTTTCATCTTGGACATTCAGATTGCAGGCGAGTACATTCTCTGATCTCTTCATACCTGTCTGGGACTATATTCTTGCTCTAGATTACTTTACTTGATGCTGACACGTATCTTCACGGATTAGTACTATATGGATCCTTTCCTGAGATGTTATCCCTCTACGGGTGCATCGGATATTTTATGTTCATGTACTTTATCATGTGCATCAGGTACTCCTTGTACTCGTACTAAGTTCATGTATTCACATGTTCTCATGTGCCTTCATGTACTATCATGTGCCTCATGTACTACTCATTACATGAGTTCACGTATCATTAGCTGTATTCATGTGCCAATAACGTAACTTGAATGGATCCTTGTGTATTGATTGGGGCGGGGTAAGTAGAATTCGTTATGTGATCATTATCCCCAGTAGGTATTCATGTACCTCTTAGTTGTATTCATGTACCCCTAAGCCGTTTACATAACCATATTGTACTCTAAATCACTTAGCCACTTACAGTCTTTACTTATCATGTATTTACTTTCAGTTATAAAATATCTCTTGTTTTCACGTACTTCCTTTCCATCATTTTATGTATTTTACTCTATTGCATGATTTATACTCCTAACCTGTTATGAACTGTTTTGAGAGATATGTGCTCGTTTCCGTCCTGATTGGACCTGTTGAAAATTTTACAGAGGACGAGGAGGAGGCCTGCTTAGATACTTTTTATGGGACAGCCTTAGAGGACACTTGCGATCCGGACTTCCAGTCGGATCCCTTAGCTGTAGAGATTGTTGCTCCATAGATATCTTTATCTTATTTTATTGTATTGGAGATTTGAGTTGTTTATTTGGATCTGTATTATTTTCTGGTTGTCAGTGGAGTTTATCATAGACACTTAGCTTTCTCTCTATTTGTATTTCCTGTGGATTTGGGTCTCGTATCTTTTATATCATTCTACCTTATCGTATTCTACCTTAGATGTGATTGAGATATATTCTGTTATGACACCCCCATTCGGAGAGTATAACTGTAGATGTTGTGACCTAGGACATCGTTCTACCGCCGACACTGCGGCGTAGGATGGGCGTTGTTACGTACTCATACCCTCACAGTGGGTGCGGGTCGTGACACATTTTTAGTGGTGGCCCATGCAGGTCGAGTTTGTGTAGTGGTATTCGAACTAGAGTATCACTACAGCCTGCAGTAGGATTAGGATATTTTTTTTAAAGGTACTCAATCACAGTTAGGACTCCTTGAGAGATTCCTGGGACGACCCTTGAGAATCCTATTTAAACTTTAATTTGAAATCATTTCCCTTGTTTTGTTCGCTCTCACTCCTTGATTATTGAATTTGATTTTGATGGATCGTTGTTGATTTTGATTTTCCTATCGAGATGAATTTTATGGCCTGAGTTACGATATTTTCTGATAACATATGTTGACGAGAATAATAGGGATGGTAAAACGTCTACTTGATTATGGAACCTGTAGTTTATCGCAGCCATATTAGCTGGCATGGCAGAAACATAGAGACCTGACTTCGGATGTACGTATCTTGGTTATGAGATTTGGAATTTCTCGCAGCTATACTAGTCGGCATAGCGACAATTTCAGATGACATGATTATAGAGGTGCATGCCCCAGTTACGGAATCTATCGTTTATCGCAGCCTTGCTTACTGGCATGGCGAGGACTCTGAGTAACATGATTTTGGATAGACGCATATGATTATCAGACTGTATCTTGAGGAAGTTTTTAAACATATAATCTCTATCGTACCCTTCTGTTATTATAAATTGTTTTTCATCATCAAATAATTTAGGAGTAGGGATATTTTAGCTTTATAGAGCTTATTCATATATAGTTCTTTCTTAGTATGATGATTTGATGACTTGTGATTAGGCCCTTATCTTAGGGATGATAGTATAACCTGGCTTTAAAATAGTGACTCTTGTAGCTGGTTCTCCTTTGTTTATATTTATCAGTTTTTATATGGAATGATAGACTGCCTTACAACCTTGATGATTGACTTACTCTTTTTTTTTCAGTATGGCACCCATGACCCGAGCCCGTCGTCTGAGAGCCGCTGCAGCTCCGGATATGACTAGGAGCGTGCTCCCACCTCCTATTGCTCAGGAGGTAGTGAACCCTCAGGCTGACCCAAGGGTAGTGGCACCTCCCGCCATCGAGGAGGTGTTAGCATCCTCACCAGAGAGTTTCCCTCCACCACCTGTTATTCAGGAGATAGCTGCAGTCTCATCTGAGACCAAGAGTCCTTCTCCGCCTCCTCCTCTGCCTCCAGGAGCGGTACCCTATACCATACCCTTGGCATGTTTGTTTCTTGACGGAGCTCAGATATTCAGACTTCTCCGGGATGTGTTGGAGGCACAGAGAGTTCAGGCTGAGATCCTGAAGGAGCAGGGTCGCGGGATCCAACTGCTGTGGGATTTTGTACATTCAGGAGGAGAGCCTAGTTCTTAGAGGACGAGGAGCAGTGTATACCCAGAGCCCCGTGAGCACCCAGACTATCAGCCTAGACCAGCCTATCTAGTCCAGACTCATGTTCAGCAGAGGCCAGCTGAGAGAGTGCCTACCTGCACCTTCTGTAAGAAGCCTGGACATGTATGGGACTACTGTAGGAAGAGAAGAGGGGTGTGCCTGTTATGTGGGTCAGCTGCACACATGCTGCGAGATTATCCTGCTGCACTTATCCCAGCCAAGGCTCCGCCTTCGGGAGGGAGTTCCAGCCACCAGACCTAGTTGGGGTGAGTCCTTGACCTATACCTTAGCCAGTCTTGATAATTGATTTCGCTACCATATTGTTATATATTTTGATACCTTATGATTGCTTTTGATCTAATATGACTAGAATGGCTAGATGAGACCTCAGGCTGATACCACTTACCAAAATCCTATAGGCTATCTTTCCAATTGCATGATTTAGATAAATTTTCTTTTGACCTTGATTGTTGGGGTTTGACCTAGAAGGGGTACGATCATCTTAATTTCGAGGACAAAATTTTTCTAAGGTGGGTAGGATTGTAACACCCAGTTTTCCAGATGAAGGTAATTTTGAAAATTTGTAATTATAATTATTATTTATTGATATTTATTTCATATTATAATTTTTGGTAATTTTTAATCATTTTTAAACTATTTAAACCAAGACTTGTAATTTTGGTATTTTGCTAGTGTAACACTAGAGACAGCTTGACCTCGAGCCTAGCTATGTGATTAGGGTGTTTCATTTATCATTTCCAGTTTGAGGGTATTTTTGTCATTTTGAATTTAATTGAATTTAATATATATTATTTGGAATTTAATATGTTATTAAGAATGGTGTGATTTTAATATTATTTAATTGATTGCCATGTATTGTGATTAGCCTAACTTGGTTTAGACCTAACCAAGATTAGTCATAGCTAGTCTTAGCTAACCATGGTTAGTGTTAGTTAGTATTAATTAGAATTATTGGAATTTAAGTGATTTTTGGTATAATTTAAATTAGTGCTATTCTTGACCTTGACTCATGGTGACTTTGGAGATTGTCCTAGAAGCTAACCCTAGTCATGACCACTTGGTTAGATTATGAAACCCTAGTTTAACCTAAGTTAATGATACTCTAGTCATTAGAATTAATTTGGAGAAAATGGGGATAATGAATAGGTTAGATTATGACTTGTGATTTCATAAACCATGACTTATGGCTTAAGGCCCATAGAGGCCCATAACCCAATTAGTGAAACCAAAACCCTAACCCTAGCATTTATGGCCAGCCACCTTGGTATTCCCCCATCTATTTAATGCCTCCTAAAAGTTAGGGCTAGCCTCCTTTAGGAATTTGCAAGTTTGGAAATAGAGGTAAAACCCCTTTCTTCCCCAATCCATAACTCCTCCATTTCAACTCCTTTTTCTTTCTAATTTCTTGCAATAGGTTCTAATTACTGTGCTCTCTATGGCTATGGTGAGAATTTTCAGGGAAAGACCAATTTGAAGGAGTTTTGGTAGCTTGAGGAACCACTCACATTGGGGCTTTTTGAGCCATTTCAAACCCATAGGTAATTTCGAATCCCTTCCATAAAATAGGGTTTTGATTACATATTTAGGAAGCCCTAGGTCTTCCCTAACTGTTGGTATAGGCATTGTTAGGATTCGTGTCCAATACGTGTCCGTATCGGACACGTATCAGTGGACATACTAGGTGTTCGACGAAATGCCACAATGGGTATTTCGTTCTTGTTTGCTGTTTTTGTTTGAATAGAAATTCAGTGTTTGATGTCGCTTATCAATTTCTGTTGGACTGAGGTGATCATTTTGTTGTGTCGTGTCGTATTTTGGACACGAACCCGCACGTTTCCGCACGGTAGCAGTGTCCTGCTGTCGCGCGTGTCGTGCTCACAGCAAGGACCTTGTAAACCTACCAAAATTGGTGTAGAGGTCGGGGCAGTGACTGACAAATCACTCCCAAAGTTCCACGACACGTCGTGTCGTGTCGGACACGAAAACACGATCGTACTGATATTATACTGTACTGTGCACGCGGGAAAATCCGCACTGACACGCACTTCGTGTCGTGTCCTGTCACCACATGGACACGGGACAGGCACTTGGACACGTCCCCTAGTCTAGGTATACACGTGTGCACGGCCACGTGTCTCCACGTGGCCTGTGTCGTATGCTAGACACGTGTGCACGCGTACACGAGGACTGGAAAATCCTGTTTTCAGACACAGTTTCAAATTGGTTTTGGACACCCCGTGTCCTGATTCTTGGACTCGTGGGTGTCCCATTGGACACATGGGACATGTCCCTACGACTGTACACATGCCTTGCTATTTTTAATTCAATTTTGTGTGAGTTTCATTAGATTCGAAATTGTGTTTGAATCACACTGTTCAACTGATTTCATTTTTTTCAGTTTTCTTTGACAGTTGAATTAAGTTTTCTTTGAGGAATTCATATGTGTTAATCCATTTCTTTACTGATAACATATGTATGGATGTTACCTGAAACTGAAATGTTACCTGAAACTGAAATGTTAGGTATCACACACATCACCCCAGTTCTGTCAATATATAACTGAGATGTTGGGTTTTATGGGATTGGATTTGAAATTGGTTTGAATGTTTAGATTGATTATCTAAACTGAAATTGAAGGTTTCAGTTTAGGGAGATGGGCTTTGAGTTCATTTGTAAACTGAAATAGGATTGGAATTGAAATGTCAGGTGTTGGTTTTGTTTGGGTTGACTGATACTTAATCCTGAACTTTCCATTCCTTTTAGAAAATTGATTTTATTGATGTTTGATTTGCAATCATTTGATTCCTACATATGTAATAGATACTGCTGGGATGAATTTCCATGTTAGATTAGGATTTCACTTGAGATAATGGATTTCGAATATGGATGGGCTGTTAAATGGGAACTGTTATGCAGTGATGTGTTAGCTGATACCAAAACAGGAATTGAATTTCTGTTTTCCTTTTATTCCTTGATCTAACTGAAATTGATGTTAATTTTCATGTTTTAAATCACTAGTGTAAGTGCATTAGACTACTATAATGTGGGGTTAAGGTTTGTGATGGAAATTGGTTTCTAAATGGAATTTTCTAATGTAGGTTGGACTGAAACAGTCCTGGAACTTGAGTTCTGAATTTTTCATTTCCCTCTTAAAAACTGAGTTGATTCTTCAATACCATGTTATTCCTAATATATGGTTGATTAGTTGTTTAAATGTTAGTTTATGTTGAATTTCAAAATAGGATTTTGTATGAGGTTTGGGAAGCCCTTGAGTTAACTGTCATTTGAGTTCCTAAAACTGAGAACTTCTCACTATCTTCATATTCCAATTCCTGAACACACCTTACACTCTATTGTTACATGTGTCCACATTCATATTGATACTACACACATGGACACACATGTTTATATCTCTCACACCTCACTTGACACCATACCACATTGCCATGACACACTATACTATTCCTATTTCCCATATGACAGGAACACACCATGTCACATACACAAAATAACCCTCACACACACACAGGAACACAAACATGGCATGTAAACCTGGAACCTGAAATCAGTTCCTCTTCTAATTGTTATGCATATGTATGCATGGGTATGTTAAAACTGGAAACCTGAGATTGATCCCCATCCTTAAACTGAATTTGATTTCTAATTTTAAATTCCTATTCTAAACTGAGATTTGATGTTAAAATACTATGTTAAATTCATGTGCATTGTATTAGCTCACTGATTAATTGGTTTATTAGGTTTAAATGTTAGTTTATATTGTGTTAGAGGATTTTGATATGGTTCTCGAATTTGTTTGGAATGGACTGTATATAAACTGTCACTTGGCTTCCTAATTCTGGAAAACCTGAGAATAGGTTTCACATTGATTGGTTTATTTGACTGTCAATTTGGTCTCCTAATTACTGAGATTGAAACACTATTTCCTATAGGACACTCTTCCATTTATGTTAACTGTCCACACACACTTGCCCACACACACCCACACACACACACACACACACACACACACACACACACACACACACACACACACACACACACACATGTGACACTTCCTAATCCTAATTCACATTGACACATAGCTATTAACCTATTACACCCTATTAGCTAACTGTCATGTGGTAACACATGACGTACCCTCACCTATCACCCTCATCCTCATATACACACTACCTTAAACTCTCACACACAAACACCTTTACACAAGCACATGTATTCCTCCTATATATATATATATATATATATATATATATATATATATATATTATATTATATATATATATATATATATATATATATATATATATATATATATGATGTTTATATTATTTTGTAGCCTATATAGGTATAAATATGTGTTATTATATTATAAATTATATATATTATATGTATATGTGTGGTATGGTATATGCATGATATGGCCTATGGCCTATATACAAGGCGTAGCCTATGGGTGTATACCTATGGCTCATAGCCTTGTGTATATGGGTTGAATGCCAGTATAGGTGTGCAGTTGGCTTATATAGTCTAGAAATGGTATGTGCTTTCTAGAATAGGCTAGTTAGGCCTAGTGAGACTTGTTTGGCTTATGCTTGACCTAGTTGACCTAGTTTGACTAGTCTAGTTGACTAGAGTTGACCGAGAGTTGACTTTAGTCCAGTTTGACCCCAAACTTCATGTAGATGCATTGTAGCAGTCTGTTATATCATTTTAGACTTATAGTGACTTGTACTGTTCTATAGGAGGCAGACACCACTCCTCGGACAATACTTTTATCTTGGACATTCAGATAGCAGGCGAGTACATTCTCTGATCTCTTCATACCTGTCTGGGACTATATCCTTGCTCTAGATTACTTTACTTGATGCTGACACGTATCTTCACGGATTAGTACTATATGGATCCTTTCCTGAGATATCCCTCTACGGGTGTATCGGATATTTTATGTTCATGTACTTTATCATATGCATCAGGTACTCCTTGTACTCGTACTAAGTTCATGTATTCACATGTTCTTATGTGCCTTTATGTACTATCATGTGCCTCATGTACTACTCATTACATGAGTTCACGTATCTTTAGCTGTATTCATATGCCAATAACGTAACTTGAATGGATCCTTGTGTATTGATTGGGGCGGGGTGAGTATAATTGGTTATGTGATCATTATTTCCAGTAGGTATTCATGTGCCCCTAAGCCGTTTACATACCATATTGTACTCTAAATCACTTAGCCACTTACAGTCTTTACTTATTATGTATTTACTTTCAGTTACAAAATATCTCCTATTTTCACGTACTTCCTTTCCAGCATTTCCTGTATTTTACTCTATTGCACGATTTGTACTCCTAACCTGTTATGAACTGTTTTGTGAGATATGTGCTCGTTCCCGTCCTGATTGGACCTGTTGAAAATTTTACAGAGGACGAGGAGGAGGCCTGCTTAGATACTTTCTATGGGACAACCTTAGAGGACACTTGCGATCCGGACTTCCAGTCGGATCCCTTAGCTGTAGAGACTGTTGCTCCATAGATATCTTTATCTTATTTTATTGTATTGGAGATTTGAGTTGTTTATTTGGATCTGTATTATTTTATGGTTGTCAGTGGAGTTTATCATAGACACTTAGCTTTCTCTCTATTTATATTTCCTGTAGATTTGGGTCTCGCATCTTTTATATCATTCTACCTTATTGTATTCTACCTTAGATGTGATTGAGATATTTTCTGTTATGTCACCCCCATTCGGGAAGTATAACTGTTTGATGTTGTGACCTAGGACAGCGTTCTACCGCCGACACTGCGGCGTAGGCTGGACGTTGTTACGTACTCATACCCTCACAGTGGGTGCGGGTCATGACACGTTTAAACCACGGACATGTCGTGGATGGTGTTGTTGCTATGGATGCAATTAAAATCACGAGTGTTGATCGTGCTTATTATTTTAATTTTTTAATCTAGATTATGTGTGAACTCCTTCGGAAGGCATAGGATTGATGTAATTTTAATTATTTATGATCAATCGTGATGGCGGTGGTGGCTGTTTCTGACGCCGGACGAGATGCTGGTTTTAAGCAGTCCAGAGGCAGACAGATGATTTTCGATGAAGGAATCGACAGCCAAAATAGTTGGATATTTTGATGAAGGTCGAACCCCGAATAGATCTACGTAGCGATAGATTTTGGATTCAGATAGTTGAGGACGGAGCAGCAAAGATGACCATAATAGTTGGATATTTTCTCTTATTTTTGTCATTTTACTTTTTCTGATTATGCATGTTTATTATTGTGTGGTTGTTTTTTAAAAAAAACCAAGCCTACATTAATAATGGACATAATATCAACTAGTACAAAAACCCTCATTGTTAATAACTAAGTGGGAGAGGATATTTATTTAGTATAAATCCTATGGTCTCCATTACTGGTTTGTAGGTGATGTAATTATACTTGCGTGTTGGCTTTAGTGCTTTCCTCAATATCGGATGAGTATAATTATGGATCACAAGTACAAACTTCCTTAGGGATAATTGTAGAAAGTTACCTAGTATGTGTTCACTTCTCCATCTGAAGGAACTCATTACAAGGTAATGGACTTAGTATTAAGTAATGGTATACACTTAGATACAAATAATAGTATCCTCCTCATCGGAGTCACTGCTATTATTTGTATGACCAGAGCAAGACCAACATATTAATTTTATTTGTCATAAAGCTATGTTGACATGATAGTAAAATTAACAAGAAAAACATACTTGAACAAAGTTAAATTTGTATACGTCCACACTATCGTGGCATGCTAAATTCATGGTGTTCAAGGTGTTGGTGAATTTCTTATTATTGTTTTGAGGAAATCAATATTTAGTTAATTCAAAAAGTTTTTTTTTGCCCTACATAATTTTATTTATGTGATTCTCAGGATTTCAAAAAAATGGGTTCTTTAAGTCCACTTATAGATATTCTTAAAGAAAACAAACTTACTGGACCTAATTATATTGACCGAAAACGTAATTTGGACATTGTTTTGACTGCTGAGGAGTAAAAATATATACTTGTTGAGGAATGCCCACCTAAGCCTGATGCTAACTCTGATGAAGAGGTCAAAAAGACTTATAAGAAGTGGAAAAAGGCAGATGAGATGGCGCGGTTTTACATTCTGGCATCTATGTCAAATGTACTGCAACATCAGTATCAGGCCATGGCCACTGCTTATGACATGATGTATAACCTCAAGGAACTCTTCGGACATCAGAGTAGAGCAGCTAGGCAGTTTGCTATAAAATGTTTGATGAATACAAAAATGGCTGAGGGTACACCAGTAAGGGATCATGTTCTCAAGATGATGGGTCATCTGAATGAGATGGAGATCCTTGGAGCTGAAATCGATGGGGAATCCCAGGTCGATATCATTCTCGGGACTCTGCCTAAACGTTTGACAATTTTTGCCTTAATTACAACATGAACAAAAGTTGTATAGTTTGGCAGAACTTACAAAAGAGCTACAGGATGCTGAATCTCTCTTTAGGCAGAGTGGTCATTTTTTTGTTTCTGAAAAGGCTTCTACTTCTAAGCCAAAAGGCGGTAAGAAGAAGAATAACATTCAGAAACAGGCAAACTTAGCAAAGAAGGGCATGGGACCTCAAAGGAGCGGTAAAAAAGCCGAAAGGCAAATGTTTCAAGTGCAAAGGGTCAGGACATTGGAAGACTGATTGTCCACTTCTCAAATAAGGGAACAAAGAAGGTATATCTCATTTACTAGTAGTTGAAACATGTTTAGCGATATTATCTACCGGCACCTGGTGTGTAGATACAGGAGCCACTAATTATGTCTGCAATACATTGCAGGGGTTCTAGGAAACCAGACGGCTCAGTGATGGAGAGATATGCTTGTTCATGGGTGATGCTACAAAAGTATCGGTCGTTGCATTAGAAGATGTTACTTTATCTTTTGGTAGAAATAAATCTTTGATATTGAGAGATTGTCTTTATGCACCTTCACTTAGAAGGAATTTAGTTTCTGTTTCTATGTTAGTTAAGGATGGATATTCAGTTTATTTTAATGACAATATTGTTATTAGAAAGAATAAACATTTTATCTGTTCTGGTGCATTGGTTGATAATTTGTATGTCATTAATCCTATTTCGTCCACAATATAACTTATAGAAATGAATAATATGTCATCTAACTTAAATAAGAGAAAATAACCTTCTTGTATGAACCAAACATATCTTTGGCACTTGCGATTGGGGCATATTAACCTAAGAAGGATTCAAAGACTGGTTGAAGATGGACCTTTGAGTTCATTGGAAGTGGAGGCACTACCAGTCTGTGAATCCTGCTTGGAAGGTAAAATGACCAAAAGGCCTTTTACGGCAAAGGGGTATAGGGCCAAAGATGTGTTGGAATTGGTTCATTATGATTTGTGTGGACCCATGACTATCCAAGCTAGAGGTGGCTTTGAATATTTTGTCACATTTATTGAAGATTATTCAAGGTATGGATACATTTATTTGATGCGCCATAAGTCTGAGTGCTTTGAGAAATTTAAAGAGTACAAAGCTAAAATGGAGAAACGTCATAGAAAATATATCAAGTCATTACGATCAGATCGTGGTGGCGAGTGCCTCTTTGGAGAGTTTAGGGATTATTTATCAGAGGTTGGGATTGCATCCCAATTGACTGCACCTGGAACGCCCCAGCAGAATGGTATAGCCGAAAGAAGGAATAGAACACTTATGGAGATGGTTAGATCAATGATGAGTTATTCAGATTTGTCAGATTCTTTTTGGGGATATGCCTTAGAGAATGCAGCTTATATTTTGAACTTAGTTCCTTCTAAGTCAACCACAGAGCTGTGGATTGGGCGTAAGCCTAGTCTGAAACATGTTCGCATTTGGGGTAGTCCAGCACATGTGCTGAATGGAAAAGCAGATAAGTTAAAATCTCGTACAGAAGTACGCTTGTTTGTAGGCTATCCAAGAGGAACGAAAGGAGGTTTATTTTATAGTCCTAAGGATCAGAAGGTCATTGTTAGCACCAATGCCCGATTCTTAGAGGAAGATTATTTGATGAACCATAACCCATAAGTAGAGTTATTCTAGAAGAACTGAGACGTGAGACACCAAGTACTTCAGTACCAACAGTACAAGAGGATGAACCACAATACTGTACAACGTGTCACAAATGTTACACCACAACCGATAGTGCCTCGTCGTAGTGGGAGGGTTGTGATACAACCTGATAGATATATGTTCTTGGAAGATGGAAGCGTCAGACTTCGTCCCTGAGGAATAAGATTATGATCCCTGTACCTACAACAAAGCACTCCAAGATAAAGATGCAGAGTCTTGGCAAAAGCAATGATATCTGAAATAGAATCTATGGATTCTAATCAGTCTGGGAGCTTGTAGAACCACCCGTTGGTGTAAAAGCCATTGGATGCAAGTGGGTCTATAAGAAAAAAAGATCAGATGGTAAGGTTGAAACCTTTAAAGCTCGGCTTATAGCAAAGGTTTTACTAAAAGAGAGGGTATCGATTATGAGGAAACTTTTCTCCTGTAGCCATGCTTAAGTCTATCCGGATTCTTTTATCTATTGCAGCTCATCTTGATTATGAGATTTGGCAAATGGATGTTAAGACAGCTTTCCTTAATGGAAGTCTTGAGGAAGACATCTATATGAAGCAACCAGACAGGTTCATTGAAAAGGGCCAAGAACATCTTGTTTGTAAGCTCAAGAAGTCCATTTATGGACTTAAGCAAGCTTCCAGATCTTGGAACATATGTTTTGATCAGGTGATAAAATCCTATGGATTTGATCAATGTCTAGATGAATCATGTGTATACAGAAATTGTGACAGAAACGTGGTGGTGTTCTTAGTACTTTATGTGGATGACATCTTGCTCATTGGATAATGTGAAGGTGTTATCTGATGTTAGGGTATGGTTATCCAAACAGTTTGATATGAAGGACTTGGGAGAAGTAGGTCACATCCTTGGGATCAAAGTTCTACAAGATCGCAAGAAAAGGATGTTGGGCCTATCCCAAGCTTCCTATGTCGATACTGTACTAACTTATATTAGTATGCAAATTCTAAGAAAGGTTTCTTACCATTTATATGGAATTGCTCTATCAAAGGAGCAGTGTCCGAGGACACCTAAAGAGATAGAGAACATGAAGGCAGTTCCTTATCTTCAGCCATAGGAAGCTTAATGTGTGTAATGCTATGTACGAGACCAGACATCTACTTTGCCGTAGGCATGGTCAACAGATATCAGTCTAACCCAGGATAAGAGCACTGGACTGCCGTAAAGTATTTTAAAGTACCTGAAAGGACTAAAGAGTATATGCTAGTTTACCAGGCAGATAGTTTAGTTTCCTTGGGGTATACAGACTCAGATTTTCAGTTAGATAGGGATTCCAGAAAATCTACCTCAGGTTATGCGTTTACTTTGGGAGGTGGAGCCATTGTGTGGAGGAGTATCAAGCAAAATGTATTGCTGATTCCACCAAGGAAGCCGAGTATGTGGCAGCCTCTGAGGCAGCCAAAGAAGCGGTTTTGGCTCAGAAACTTTCTGTTGGACTTGGATGTGGTACCTAGTTTGCCTAAGTCTATTACACTTTATTGTGATAATAGTGGTGCAGTTGTAAACTCGAAGGAACCACGAGCCCATAAGACAGGCAAACACATTGAGCGCAAGTACCACCTAATATGAGATTTCGTAAAGAAAAGAAAGTTGTTATGATCAAGATAGCATCAGCCGACAACCTAGCTAATCCCTTTACAAAGAGCTTACCAGCTAAGGCTTTTGATAGTCATGTTGAGGGAATGGAAGTCAGATGTGTAGCAGCATGGCTTTAAGTATAAGTGAAAGATTTGTAACAGTATACTGAAAAACAATGCTTTGAGTATAAGTGGGAGATTGTTAGGGTTATATACTAAAAGGATCACTTTTGTAGTAACCTTATTTCCTTAAATTTGAATAAGAATCATATGGGCAAATGTTTGCATATTGTATTTGTTGCAAGTGTTAATGCAAATGTCTGATATTCTATATTGTAGATAATATGGTGAGTGGTGTCACACAGAAGATCATATTATCAGTTCCCTATGGAGTATATAAATAGTTCACAAACCTAGATGGACTTGGACAATCTATTGTAAAAGTTGTAGTGTAATCTGGTATTAGTCTATCTTGACTATAGGTTTATACTAGTACACTTTGTGTGTATTGAACATGACCACTTGAGGTTGTTCTCTTTGTACTGACTACATAAGAGAACAAACACCTCAGTTATTATGGATGCTTGTGCTCTTAATCCGGATATAATAACAGACATGTATATGCAGTATGCATTACTTTGACTCATAAAAGAGTAAAATTCATTATGGATTAACAACCTCTATGAATTGGGTAATAACATTGTATGTATGATGGGATGTTGATTATAAATGTAATCCATGTCCCGATACATCGGGTTGATGATGTCCCATTAAGGAGCTCATAAGGATTGTCATGTAAACCCTGCAGGTGGATTATATCCGATATGACAAATAAAGTTGAGCGGTACTACTTAAGGATAAAAGATGTCGAATCAATATAGTTGTCAGTAACTTAATTTGATCGACGGACATACGATATCTTAACATGGGGAGCCAAACGAGCATATAATAAAAGGAGCCCACAAACATAATTTGGGATTAGGGAGGTAGTGCAACAATAGATCATTAGTGGACCGAGCTATTGTTAATGGGTCTGGATTGTGTGTTCGGGCTGAACACGGGATATCCAGATCCGTTAGGAGGCCTAACCCTAATTTCTCCTTATGGTCCCTGCCGTAGCCTATATATATCCTCTATTCTCTGGCCGCCAGATTACTGATCAGAAATCAAATACTTTCTCTAAATTCGTGATTCACGTAAGGAGAAAAAGAGAGGGCTGCCAAGGAGAAGAAAAGGTTGGGAGATCGTCGCCCACAACGACGTCCAACTCGAGGAAGGAATACATGCAGAAGATCTTGGGGTCGTCCGCTCGAGATTGCCAGGAATTACTTATCTCCTTTTTGCCGCAGGTATAATTCGTGAACCCTAGTTTCCGCCTATGAAGGGTTAGAACACGTATTAGATCTTTTTAACTTTCTATCGATCAATACGCACACCAAAGAAAGGGTCCTGAGAATCCCCAGTTCCATCAAAGTTGACCAAATGGGTAAATGTCCTCAGTATAGAAATAAATATATGATCATGCTAGGTTCGCTCTTAAGGTAGTCACTTGATCAAGAATAGAGTGGTAGTTTTAGTGTAAAGATATACCTACTACAAGAAGAACCTAAACCTAGCCTAACCCAACCAATTTATTATTACCCTGTCTGTTGTAAAGTTAGGGTTAGACAGATTGGTAGGTATCACTTAGCATGGTTAGGTGAAAAAAGAATTATATAATGGTGATAATAATATGGTTAGGAGGGCAAGCCTTCAACATGATCATTGCAAGACCGTAAGTACCAAGAAGCGACTAGAGATAGCCATCTATAGTTTTACGATAGAGATGTGCAATGACTATAGTTTACGATAGAGATGTGCAAAACCAAATTATTAGGTTTAATTATTACTTTAGTTAGACACCGTAGTGACCTAGCGTATTTCTTGAACTATTCCTAGTTACGCTAGCGTAGTTCTTCGAAAAGTGAGCCTTATTTTAATTTCAAGGACAAATTCTTTTAAGGGGGGTAGAATGTAAAACCCCTAATTTCGAATTTATATTTTTTATTTATTTATTGGACTTAAATAGGGATTTTATGGAATTTATAAATAATTTTAATTAAATAGTTTATTATAGATGACCTAGCCATGGTTAAGTTTTGGAGTACAAGACTAGGAATTATTGCACGAAAGTGTAGTCGTGTGGCTAAACTAGTGTATTAGCCATGGTAGGGAAGGTTGAGCCAAAGGTGTGTTCTAACTAGGAAAACCCAAGTTACGAATTAATCCCTATACGATTTAATTAGTTATTAATTAGATTATTGACTTTTTAGGAGATCCGGTTGTGCCAATTTAGCCCAGACTTGACCCGAACCAAACCCAAGCCATGTAGACATATATGCGACCAAAGACGTCCATGTAGGTGACATTTATTATATGTAAATATTTCGTATTTTATTTTAATGGGCTAATAAATATTTTGCGATACATTTTGTTATATAATAAAATATGTGTCATTGATATTAAATTGTTATTTTATTTATATTATGGTGAACATTTCTCTTAATGCATTTCTAGATTTTGGGAATTTATACTATATATACTTGTGGTGTATGAGCATATATATAATATGTAAATATTTGACTTTATAAATATAGCAATAGTTTATTTTTTATATAAGTTATAGTAAATAGAATTTATAAATATATGTTGCAACAATAGACTATATTTCTAGAATATTTATAAATATTACTTATATTTATCTAAAAATTGTGTATGCATATTATGTACACAAAGTATATATAAAGTAAGCTATATAGTTTATTATAAGTTTTTTATTTATAAATTGTATTTATAAAGTTTAGTTATAAAGTTTATTTGTAATTTTTTTAAATAAATATTATTT
>JANAVB010036820.1:2442883-2603702 GCA_029216955.1 Iris pallida | reverse complement strand
TGTGCACGGCCCGCCGGAATCAAACTTTGGACATACGTTGGGTTCATATCGGAAAACTAGATCCGTAGACATGTAGTTTGACGACTTTGGAGACCGTTGACTCTGGCCGTTTTTCGTGGTGCAAAGCGGGTTTCACGGCGGCATCGTTTCCGCCCAAATTCCGTTTTGCCCCTGTGTCCAGAATTAGACTTAAGGACAGGAAATCCTAGCTGATTTGACCCTTCTGGACACGTTGGTGATATTTGTTTTACCATCCGACAATGTCTGTAGATATTTCTCTATGTGTCACCATTAGTTATTTATTCTTCTTTTATTTTTATTTTACTTGTCCGTAATTCGGAATTAGTACACCTCATAGTTTAATACTTAGAGACTAGAGTTGATCCCCTTTGACCAGGTTGACTATATTACCAAAAGTCAACTATAGGTCAACCATTGGCTTAATTTGACCCAATTGAACTAGAACTTTACTAGTTGACTTAGTTTGACTCTAATTTGACTTTAGTTGACCTAGTGGACTTGTTGATTAGACTTTGACCTAGAAGGACCTAAAACTATCTAGAATGCACTGTAGATTACTTTTATTTCATGTTAGACTCTTTTGTGACTTGTGATTGTTCTAAATAGGACACTGTGACTCCAGTTGGACATCTACATTTATCAGCGGCTTGGATTACCAGGCGAGTACATTCTCTGATCTTTTCATGCTTCTTTGGATATGTACTCTTGTTATAGACTAGTATACTTGATGCTGACACGACGTTCACACGGATCGGTACCCTATGGATCTTTTCATGCGATGTTATCCCCTCGGATACATCGAGTATGTCATATTTCATGTACTTTATCATGTTCATCATGTACTCCATGTATTCACTTTTATCCATATGCACTCATGTGTTATTCATGTACACTCATGACCATATGAGCCCCATGTATACAGTAGTTGTTATCCATGTGCAATAACATAACATGCTTCGATCCTTGTGTATTGGTTGGGGGCAGGGAGAGTGTAGTTGGTTATGTGATCATTATCCCCAGTAGTTATCCATGTGCATTCCATAGCTGTATCCATGTGCAACCCAAGCTGTTTACATAACCAATTCATGCTCTGATTCACGTAGAAGATTATATTCTTTATTTATCATATTTATATCTCAGTTATATCTTCTCTCCTGTTGATTTCTCTTTACAGCGATTCATGTATAGTTTTCTATAGCTTGCTTTATATGTCCATTCCTGATATGAACTGTTGTGAGAGATATGTGCTCGTTCCTGTCCTGATTGGACCCGTTGACAAGATTTTACAGGTACTTGGAGTTCACAGTTAGCCTAGAGGACACTGGTCGAGCTTGGAGTATTTACCTAGAGTTTGTTTATTTTTTTTATTGTTTGTCTTAGAGTTGTATTTGAAATCTTGTGTTTGTTTAATAAAAATGTTTTACTATCACTCCTGGTTCTCTCTCTTGTGGATTATCTTATCTATTTCATCGTGCTGTTATCTATCTTTAGAGTTGTGATTGAGATAGTATCCTTATGTGTTTGTCCTCCGTCTGGAGAGTATAGCATATTGTTTTAGATGTGACTATGACCTAGAACAGCGTTCTACCGCCGACACTGCGGCGTAGGCTGGACGTACCCACGTCTCGTGCCCTAACGCTAGGGTGCGGGTGACAATAAGGTATGAAAGCACGAGCGGATAATAAACACAATAACGATACCTGAATTTCGCAAGCGTATCATCACATCTGTCATCCAGAACCACTAGCTAACTCCATGCAATCGCTAAACATGAAGAGATCATCAGGTCCTTAGGGGACATAGCAAGATACATAAAAATATACCTATCTAGCAGTTTATCATGCAATAAAGAGAATACGGAAAATAAACGAAAAAAGTCCAATCAACACGAAAATACGACTATACATGACTGGAAGAACCACTACGCATAAACGAACTGCTGGAGAAAAACAAGAGAACACGATATACGATGTCAACTGATAATCAATCGAATACTCAAACCCTCGCCCCTAGTGTAGACTCGCAGGTTTGAACAACTACTAACCCTCGCCCCTAGTGTGGACTCGCAGGTTAGCTTCAAATAACTACTAACCCTCGTCCCTAATGTGGACTCGCTGGTTAGCTTCAAATAACTACTAACCCTAGCCCCTAATGTGGACTCGCAGGTTAGCTTCAGGGTTCAAGATACAGATAACTACTAACCCTCGTCCCTAATGTGGACTCGCAGGTTAGCTTCAAGAATTCAAGGTACAGCAGTTCCGTTATGACTTAATCATCCTATGAGACGATGCGACTCAGTCCAAGTACAGGTGATGACACGACACGACCCCATCAAGATACACGAGAGAACCAATCCAATATGAACTACAAAATTAACTATGAACAAGAACTATATATATACATATACTAGCATACACGATGTACAAATCACATGTCAATGATCAACTAGTAAAACTATATAACAATATAAATATGCATGTAAATAAACTGTAGAGGGAGGCAAGGTATACTTGCCTGGTTTCGCGATATGAGGATGAAGTTTCGCTCCCGTGTCCACGCCTCTGGAACCCGACGCTCCTAGATAATTAATTAACTAAATTAAGCCACTACTCATGAACTTAAAATATGACTTAATTAGTCAAGATAATGTTTTAAGATTATATTCAATTTCTTGTAGGACCCTTTAGACCTATACAATCACATACAGGCTCCACGAGACACCGAACACAGTTTTTGGGTTTCCAACTCCAAATTAGTCAGTTATGCCCCTTCTTCAATACTATACTTAGAAATCATATAAAAATCATTAAAATATTATTTAAACTAATTTTATATAGAATTAACTCTAAAATTACAGAATTAATATTTCTAAAGGCATTTATGACTAGTTGATTACTAAGTTAGCTAGTTAATCCGAAACTTGTCCGGAATATAGTTAATTACTCATAATTGATAAAATAACTCAAAAAATAATTTAAACAGAAGTAAAATACTTTATTTTCCAGAATAACATCATAGATACAAGGTTAAGATTATATTACAAGTTCGGGTCTAGGTCAGCAGGTCGCCCGAAATTAGCTAGTTTTGACCTACTCGACCAGAATTGAGTTGCTAAATTCATGGAAAAATAATTAAAATCCTAATTTATGTATATGAATACACATAAAATTCAGTTTCAAGAATAGGTATCAATAACTAGTAGTTCTTTCACAATGGTGTTAATTTGACCCTTCCGGAACATGGATATTATGCCTATAATACATGAAACTTTTATGGATGATTAAATATAACAAAATTTATCAAAATATAATTTCTACAGATTTAATAACATATATTCTACAGAATTTTAGCTAAGGTTTTTAGAAGAAAAAATTAGGGTTCTTATGAAAGATCGTTGCTAGAAAGGGTGGTGATGACTTCTCTTCACCACAGCTCCAATTTTTTCTGCAATCCTCGCTTTCTAAACCTCTCTTGATGAGTATTGGAGAGTTGATAATGGCTATAGAGAGTTGGATGGGGGGATGGAGTTTTTTAGGATTTGTTTTGAGGGGTTGGATGGATGTATGGTGAAGGAGATGAGTTTTTGTGAAGGAGGGGAAGATGTATAATGAAGGGATGATGTGTGGAGGCTATGAGGAGGGTGATTACTGCCAAAAATAGAGAGGGGATAGGGAGAAGTGGTCGGCCACAGGTGGGGAAAGAAAGATTAGGATTTGGTTAAGGTTTGGGATAAGTTGGTATATTTAACATATCCTTAAATAAATTTTAAGCAATCTAGGATTTAAATCCTATTTAATTTGTTGCATTTAGCCATGAGGGGTTTTCTTGGCCTAAATTAACATGGTGAGGGTCCACTTGGCATGATTTGGTTGTTTGGTGAGTTGGCTAGTTGATTGGATTGAGGATTTAAAAAATGGTTTCCTAATATAGAACTATTTAATTCTATCTATGTAATTACACTACAAAATCTGAATTAAATACAAATAAATGTAATTATTAATATTTATTAATGCCCAACATGCCTATATAGGGTTGGTTTCGGCTTGGAAGAGGTTTGGAAAAGTTTGGTGCAACCGGGTCTCCTAAAAAGTCATAAAGGCTTTCTTACTAATTATTTAAATAAAAATTACGACTTGTGCCCTGATTTAAACGGTTAACATACAAGGGACTACCGTATGACCATGGCACTCCTAACATGGCTAGCATGCTAGTTAAAGCACCCAACAATGCTAGGCATGCCATACTTTCTAGTCGTCTTGCATATTCAAACTCAACCATGGCTAAGGTCATCTATAATAATAACTATTTAATTTAACGATATTGACAAATTTCATAAAATCCTATTTAAGCCAAATAAATAAATAAATAAAATAATCTAAAAATTCTGGAGTTTTACATCCTACCTACCTTAAAAGAATTTCGTCCTCGAAATTAAAATTAGGCTCACTGACAAAGAACCGCGCTAGTGTAACTAGGAATCGTTCAAAGAATACGCTATGTCACTATGGTGTCTCCTAATAACTCAAATAATAATCAATCCTAAATAATTTGGTTTACTACATCTCTATCATAAAACTATTGATGGTTATCTCTAGTCGCTAGCATTGGTACCAGCGGTCTTACAATAATGACGTTGAAGGTTTGCCCTTCTAACCATATTATTGTCAGAACTATATAAGTCTCATGTCACCTAATCAATCTAAGTGATACCTACCAATCTGTCTAATCCTAACTTTACAACTGGAAGGGCATAATGCCAAATGGGATGGGTTAGCCTATATTTAGGTTCTTCTAGTACATGGTCAGTCTCTACTCTAAAACTACTACTCTATTCTTGATCAAGCGACTACCATAAAGGGTGTAACCTAGTATGATCATTTAGCCATTTCTAGAACGTCTACCCACCTTTGGTCTAACTACCTCATCAAATACATGATGCCCTATGGCATATGGCATCTATAATTCTCCTTATCTATCAAGCAATCACAATACAATAAGCAAACTTACACTATAACTTAAGAATTCTTTTTGATTAATCCTATATAACACGATTATTCGTCGCTCCGAAATAGAAAGAGACGAGAATCAAGGATACGAGAAAGCAAAGGAAGAGTAATCGAGAGTAAATACGAAGTTCAAGGGCGGTAGAGAAATTTCTAAGAGAATTTTTCAAGGCATAGTAGATTGAGATTTCTAAAGGTTTGGTCATATTCGCAGGCACGTATCAGTACAGTTACGTAACCGATACGATATGCTCTGACCTGCATGGGCCACCAAAAAAAAACTTGTCACGACCCACACCTGCTTTTCGGACGCGAGCTCGTGAGCAAGCCAGCAACGCATCAAGCGGACTCCAGCCCGACTCGAATACGTAAACGCTGTCACGGCTAGTGTAAGCTGCCAAATTATGGCAATCAAATCTATATCTCAGTCCACAATAAGAATAATAAACATGAATGAACACTATGGATTGTGGTCTACAGCCCACTAGCATATATGTCCGATAAGACTCTAAAGGAAATAACAAAAGTCTAAAACTAAATCCAAAAACAGGATATCTCATGATAAGGTATGAAAGCACGAGCGGATAATAAACACAATAACGATACCTGAATTCCGCAAGCGTATCATCACATCTGTCATCCAGAACCACTAGCTAACTCCATGCAATCGCTAAACATGAAGAGATCATCAGGTCCTCAGGGGACATAGCAAGATACATAAAAACATGCCTATCTAGCAGTTTATCATGCAATAAAGAAAATACGGAAAATAAATAAAAAAGGTCCAATCAACACGAAAATACGACTATACACAACTGGAAGAACTACTACGCATAAACGAACTGCTGGAGGAGAACAAGAGAACACGATGATACGATGTCAACGGATAATCAATCGAATACTCAAACCCTCGTCCCTAGTGTGGACTCGCAGGTTTGAACAACTACTAACCCTCGCCCCTTGTGTGGACTCGCAGGTTAGCTTCAAATAACTACTAACCCTCGCCTCTAATGTGACTCGCAGGTTAGCTTCAAATAACTACTAACCCTCGCCCCTAAAGTGGACTCGTAGGTTAGCTTCAGGGTTCAAGATACAGATAACTACTAACCTTCGTCCCTAATGTGGACTCGCAGGTTAGCTTCAAGAATTCAAGGTACAGCAGTTCCGTTATGACTTAATCATCTTACGACACGATGCGACTCAGTCCAAGTACAGGTGATGATACGACACGACCCCATCAAGATACACGAGAGAACCAATCCAAAATGAACTATAAAATTAACTATGAACAAGAACTATACATATATATACGTATACTAGCATGCACGATGTACAAATCACATGTCAATGATTAACTAATAAAACTATATAACAATATAAATATGCATGTAAATAAACTATAGGGGGAGGCAAGGTATACTTTTATGGTTTCGCGATGTGAGGATGAAGTTTCGCTCCCGTGTCCACGCCTCTGGAACCCGACGCTCCTAGATAATTAATTAACTAAATTAAGCCACTACTCATGAACTTACAATATGACTTAATTAGTCAAGATAATGTTTTAAGATTATATTCTATTTCTCGTGGGACCCTTTAGACCTATACAATCACATACAGGCTCCACGAGACACCGAACACAGTTTTTGGGTTTCCAACTCCCAATTAGTCAGTTATGCCCCTACTTCAATACTATACTTAGAAATCATATAAAAATCATTAAAATATTATTTAAACTAATTTTATATAGAATTAACTCTAAAATTACAGAATTAATGTTTCTAAAGGCATTTATGACTAGCTGATTACTAGGTTAGCTAGTTAACCCAAAACTTGTCCGGAACATAGTTAATTACTTATAATTAATAAAATAACCCAAAAATATAATTTAAAAAGAAGTAAAATACTTTATTTTCCAGAATAACATCAGAGATACAAGGGTAAGATTATACTACAAGTTCGGGTCATTCTAGGTCAGCAGGTCGTCCGAAATTAGCTAGTTTTGACCTATAATTTTCTCAGCCAGAATTGAGTTGCTAAATTCGTGGAAAAATACTTAAAAATCCTAATTTATGTCTATGAATACACATAAAATTCAGTTTCAAGAATAGGCATCAATAACTAGTAGTTCCTTCACAATGGTGTTAATTTGACCCTACCGGAACATGGATATTATGCGTATAATACATGAAAATTTTGTGGATGATTAAATATAACAAAATTCATCAAAATATAATTTCTACAGATTTAATAACATATATTTTACATAATTTTAACAAAAATTTTTAGAAGAAAAGATTAGGGTTCTTACCAAAGATCCTTGCTAGAAAGGGTGGTGATGACTTCTCTTCACCACAGATCCAATCTTTTCCGCTATCCTCATTTGATAAACCTCTCTTGATGAGTACGGGAGAGTTGATAATGGCTATAGAGGGTTGGATGGGGGGATGGAGTTTTTTAGGATTTGTTTTGAGGGGTTAGATGGATGTATGGTGGAGGAGATGAGTTTTTGTGAAGGAGGGAAAGATGTATAATGAAGGGATGATGTGTGGAGGCTATGAGGAGGGGGATTGCTACCGAAAATAGAGAGGGGATAGGGAGAAGTGGTCGGCCACAAGGTGGGGAAAGAAAGATTAGGATTTGATTAAGGTTTGGGATAAGTTGGTATATTTAACATATCCTTAAATGAATTTTAAGCAATCTAGGATTTAAATCCTATTTAATTTAATGCATTTAGCCATGGGGGGTTTGCTTGGCCGAAATTAACATGGTGGGGGTTCACTTGGCCTGATTTGGTTGTTTGGTGAGTTGGCTAGTTGATTGGATTGAGGATTTAAAAAATGGTTTCTTAATATAGAACTATTTAATTCTATCTATGTAATTACACTACAAAATCTGAATTAAATACAAATAAATGTAATTATTAATATTTATTAATGCCCAACATGCCTGCATAGGGTTGGGTTCGGCTTGGAAGAGGTTTGGAAAAGTTTGGGGCAACCGGGTCTCCTAAAAAGTCATAAAGCTTTCTTACTAATTATTTAAATAAAAATTACGACTTGTGCCATGATTTGAATGGTTAACATGCAAGGGATTACCGTATGACCATGGCACTCCTAACATGGCTAGCATGCTAGTTAAAGCACCCAACAATGCTAGGCATGCCATACTTTCTAGTCGTCTTGCATATTCAAACTCAACCATGGCTAAGGTCATCTATAATAATAACTATTTAATTTAAAGATATTCACAAATTTCATAAAATCCTATTTAAGCCAAATAAATAAATAAATAAAATAATCCAAAAAATTTGGGGTTTTATATTTAATAAAGGGGGTTGAGCTTCTGGGTTGAAGCAGAGGTCTGCATCGTTGAAGCTGGGATGATGTGAAGTCATCACCAGTCTGCACCTCCTGTTGGCGCAGGATTGTAGCTGCACTTCTGGTTTGAAGAAGCTGGCATTGAAATCTTCTTTAAGAGCAATTAATGACAGCTCTTTAAGGAACGACTTCCTCTTAATTGCCACCGTTACTTGGAGAATTTCAAGGGGTCTTTTAATGGTCTAAGACTTAGTCGAATGAACCTATTTAATGAGATTCATCGTGCTGAGTCCTAGGTTCAATCCATTAATATGGGAATTTTGACCGACGGCACCGTGGCCTATGTCTTGGACCACTCCTGCCCTATATAAAGGGAGAGTTTTTTCTGAAGAGTCACGTCTTTCTCTTTTTGTCCTTCAACACCATGCTGGATCCAGACGTAGCTTCGAGCGGCCGTTGGCCTTGCTTAAGTCAGATTTTGGTTGAGGATCCCTTCGATCAAAGGCGATGTGCCTTCGTAGAAGAACTACTGATGAGCTTCGGTATGTGCTGGAACGCTTCTCATGGGGAGTTCGAACCTGAGCGACATTTTGGAGGTCTTGGAGGTCCTGACGACCAGTTCAGTCTGGATGCCAACTTGAAGCGCCGCAGGTTGTGCTCTGCCATGCTCATTGGCGGTTGTGTGCTTTTGTTAGGATGGAAGAGCCTCAGAAGCTTATACGCTTTTAAAAAAGGCCTCATGTCGTGCTATGGACTAAAATTTTGTTCGGGCCAATAGCTGCTTCAAGAAGAGCTACACGTCTGGGGGGGCTGTGGTGGCAGACTTTGGTGGCGAATGTATTCACATCTTCTATCCACAACCCCTCCTCTCATGACGATCACACTGTGAAGATGAACCCCAGCGTAGATCAGTAGGAGTTTTTTTAGTTCAGCAAATGTAATCACAAAGACTTTGCAACAGATCCTTAGGAAGTCTTCTTTTATGTAATCCTGACAAATCTGTAATAGACTCTTGTAGCCATGATTTAATAAAAAGAACTTTCCTTGAACTTTTCGTCTGTTTTCTATGAGTTTGTTTTTTCTGTTGGCGTGCTTGACCGCATGCGCTTATGTGAAGCTGGGTTGGTAGCGAGAGCACCAACCTGCGCCGTTCGTCATCTGCGCCTTTGTGAAGATTGGTGGGTAGCGAGAGTACCCACCTGCGCCTTGTGTCACCCTGCGCTTTTTAATGCTTCTACAGTAGATAGGAGGGGATTAAAGTTTCCATATGCCATAGGTATCTAGTGGTATTGATTTTGCAACTAGTATATAAGGGTTATAAAATTTTAGGACAACATGTGTTTAATGGGGTAGTGTGACCAAAGTTAGGTAGACGTCCGCAGGCCCAATGTGGTTTATTGATGATGAATTAATGATTAAAATGATTGAAGGAGTTTTATGAATTTACCAGCTTGTGAGAGAGGAGATTGGATTTACTTTTCGAGGATTAGATAGTTGAAGTTTAGTATTACTATTTGGTTTTATATTCAATGTTTGAAGAAAATATGATGAGACCTTTGAGGAAACTAGCAGGTATACTCAAAAGTTAAAGATGGCCAAGGACATAGTGGTTAAGGGACTAGTAATTAAGTTCTTGGCTTGATGGTCATGGAGGAGAAGCCTTCAACATGATCATTGCAAGATCGTCAGCACCAAGAGGAGCGTCTAGAGGTAACCATTTATAGTTTTATGATAGGAATGTCGCATAGAAAAACTATTTAAGATTGATCGTTACTTGCTTGATTTGGAAAGACGTGGTGACATAGTGTACCCCCTTTGAACTATTCCTAGTTACGTTAGTGAGCCTTATTTTAATTTCTACGATAAAATTCTTTTAAGGTAGGTAGATTGTAAGCACACTAATTTTTGGAAATTATTTTTTATTTATTTTATATGAATTTATAATTTTAAAATTATATTTTATTATTAATTATGACTAAAGATTTACTTTTTCGTAGCTTTGATTTTTGGAGCACAAGAAACGTCAATCTTTCGAAACATCCTTCATGAGTTTTGAAGCAGATAAGTCCACCTTCAATTTGATATAATGTCCCATCCAAACTTGTTTCATAACATTCTTTTGACTTCGTGCAACTTCGGGTCAATTTAGGCCATTTGACTATTTACCGTAATTCTAGACCTAACTTCCAACTTGAGTTCTGGACACGACATCGACCAAAATCGTTTGACCCAATATATGGTTTTGACCCATTTTTAGCCTACAACACATATGTCAAGGGTTTGCCACTCAATCTAGTTTTCGTGTGTTATTTATTTGCGAATGGCACAAGTGACTCATTGGTTGACTTTTTGGGTTCGATTTGACAAGAAAATGTATTTGAACCCTAACCTAGCCAACCCCACTTGGTAGAGCCATGTTAGGTTGCCATGACTTAGTAGAATTATAATAAATTTATTTTGGGATGTTATATATCCAAATAGTTTTCATACGATTTTGTATATATATGATTATTTTTTTTATTTTTAATAATAGCCTAATACAATATATATTCATATATATGGCCTTAGTCATGATTAAGTTCTGAGATGCATATCGACTAGAAATTTTGGCACGGCTAGTGTATTTGTGTGCTTTGACTAGTATTTTAGCCATAGTAGTGCAGGCCGAGCCAAATGTCTGTTTTTACTAGGAAAACAAGACAAAGTTGTGACTTGAACCCTATAATTGGTTAATTAAATAGTTATTAAGACTTTTGACTTTATAGGAAACCCGGTTGTACCAATTTAGTCTGGACTTGACCTAAACCAAACCTAAACGCATGTAGTCATGTATTGTGTCCAAAGACGTCGATATGGCATATTTATTAAATAAAAATTATAACTTAGTGTTACCAATAATAATGATGATTTAGAACCATATAGTTAATATGTATAAATGTTTAGGTTATAAGGCCTTATATATATAATTACATAGTATATCGGGCCTATAACCTACACATAATTATATATATATATATATATATATATATATATATATATATATATATATATATATATATATATATATATATATATATATATATATATATATATATATATATATTCTTGATGGGCCTAAAGCCCATATATGCGAATAATGGTATTAGTTAAGCTATACATATCTTGTTGGGCCTCAAAGCCTAAATATATTATCGTATCACACTTAAGTGTATATATATGTAGTATATATGTTTGGGCGTGAAGGTATATATGTATAGATACTAATTACTTATTAGGCTAAGTCCATAATATTAATAGTTATGGTAGGCCTCTAAACCCTATTCAAACCCATCAATCATAGGTTAATTCTAATCCTTGGCACCAATAATTTCAAGCCCAAATCCTTTTCTCTTCAGCCTAACCCATATTGCTTTCTCGATGACAAAACCCAACCATTCATAACACCTTTTAGCAAAGCCCATATTTTTTCCTTAAATTAGGGCCCAACTTCCTTCTCTCTTCCCTACACGGTTCAAAGGAAAAAAAATTAACCTAGCCGAACCTAAGCGTCTATCACCCGTTTTCCTCAACTCTCTATCTTCCTTCGACGAATGTCCCATACGCCCCTATATGCCAGTGTCGTACACGCTAGCAAGACAAGCCATCAATAGCTTGTACGAACGTCGACCAACACGCATGGCAAACCCGTACTCTTGTGATGGTGAACTTCATAGGTTCATGGTTGTCGTGCCTGTACAAAGCGACCCTCGAGTCGAGCCCTTCCCGTCCGATTTGCCCTCGTTCGCCATCTGGAGTCGAGCAGTCTCGCTGGCTTTTCGTACAGCTGTCATCACCTAACCAGACTTTGCCAGGCAAAGTCTTGCATATGCATGAACACAGCAGACTAGTTGTGCCGAGACGCCACCGCCAATCTGTGCGAGTTCCCCGTAGCAGCGAACTGAGGTTGTTTTGTTTTTTACTCCCCCTTACGACCACCCTGACACACGTGCGCGATCAGAGGTTGTCACGACCCGCACCCGCTTTTCGGACGTGAGCTCGTGAGCAAGCCAGCTACGTATCGAACGGACTCCAGCCCGTCTCGAATACGTAAACACTGTCAAGGCTATGGTAAACTACCAAATCGTGGTAAAACATCCTATATCACAAATCTACAATAAGTGTACGAAACATGAATGAACACTGATGCCCCAAAAAAATCGTAAAGAACCCCATGAGAGGCCAATTGGACATAAAAATATACACAGAGATCTTTCCATTAGTTTTAGTTTCATGAGAAGAGGATGTCGAAAAGTATATGAAACCCTAGATATATTTTATTCAAACCGTAAAGAACCCCGTGAGAGGCCAATTGGACATGAAAATAGACACAGAGATCTTTCCATTAGTTTTGGTTTCATGAGAAGAGGATGTCGAAAAGTACACAAAATCCTAGATATATTTTTTATTAGTAAAATACTGAAAAAGTATATTCAATGGAAAGCATAGGATGTCTAGATTCTTACCAAAAATATAGGAAGGGTGGAAGCGGTCCGGAAGTTGACGAAAACTTGCACATGAAAGATTTAGTTCATTATGGACACCTTTTCTTAGAACAGACGCCCCGGACAAACTGTAAAGAATCCCGTGAGAGACCAATTGGACATAAAAAAATAGACACAGAGATCTTTCCATTAGTTTTGTTTTAGTTATTATATTTTATTAATAGAAGAACATGTATATAAGCCTTGTATTAATTCTACACCAATGTACTTAGACTTGTTTCGTAGTTTGGCTCCCGAAACGACAAATTCTCTACAAATATCAATTCTAAAAATAGTATAAAATATATAAATATATGTTTTTCTTATCAGAACATGCACATCAATTATTTTGGACAAGTCTCATGAAGTTTCGAAGCATTTGGACACAGAATTTATGAGTGTTTCGTGTTCCGACATTATGGTGACGAGTCCAAATTTTATAAAAATAGTAAACCTCAGTAAAATACTGCAAAAGTATATTCAATAGAAACCTTAGGATGTCTAGATTCTTACCAAAAATATAGGAAGGCTTGAAGTGGTCTGGAAGTTGATGAAAACTTGCATATGAAAGATTTAGTTCAGTCTTGACACCTTTTCTTAGAATGGATGCCCCGGACAAACCGTAAAGAACCCCGTGAGAGGCCAAATGGATGTGAAAATAGACACAAAATTCCACTAGTTTTGGTTTCATGAGAAGAGGATGTCGAAAAGTACACGAAATCCTAGATACAAAACTATGTACCTGCTGGTTCACACAGAATTGTAATGCTGGAATTGGCTGACTTGTAGGGTTGTTTTGGTGTACTAGAATGGGTTGTGAACATGTGGGGTTTTGATAGGATTGTAGAGGATCGCATTATCTTCACAAAAAATATTCATGGAGCATAACGGGAGGTCGGTAAGGGGTCGAAACTGTCGGTACGATATAAGGTATTGTCGGCTAAATGAGCTGGGAGGGGTTTCAGTTTTTGAGGGATAAGGAGATGGTGGTGGCTAATTATGGATGGCAAAATATAAAACTTAGAAGTTTTATAAGTTAGGGTTGTGCGAATTTGGTTTGGATTGATTTGGTTTAGTTTTGGGCCCCCAATCAATAAATATGGCAAGATGTTTCTCTTGGTTTTCCTATTTGGAAGTAGGATATATTGAGTCAATATGCATAGAATCTATGCATGTATGGATACCATTTAATTAATAAAAATCAATCAAATATAGGTCTATTAGGTTTTGGCAACCTAGGACGGGCTCCACTAGGTTGGTTGAACTAGGGTTTGACAAGTAATCACCAAGTTATGCATAGGTGAATTAATGGATTAATATTGAGTTTAATATTTGGAAAGTCAATGGTGAGTTGTCTCAAACCCTTTATGGATGTACATAATCATCTAAAAATTAATCTAAATTCATCCTAATTAGTTATGGTAACCTATTATTGGCTTAACTAAGGCTAGTTGGACTAGTTCTAGGCCTATAGGATTTATGGTATCAAAATCAACTCCGAAAGGCTAATTAATGGGTCTTTTATGTTATTTAAAAATAAATAGCACATGGAAACTCAATTGAGTGGGACACTATTACTATGTGTGTAGTAGGCTCAAAATAGGTCAAAAATATATATTGGGTCAAAATATTTGGATTGGGTTTGGACCTCAAATCGAAATTGGAAAATACAATAAAATTACGACAAAGGACTAAAATGACTATTTTGACCCTAAAGTTGTACAAGAAATATGTAGTGCAAAGAAACATGTTTGGCTGGAACATGAAATATCAGAATGAAGGTGAGCTCGTCTAGATTACAAATATGGAACTAGACTTGAGAAATTGATAATTGTTGTTTCAAAAATCAAAGCTACGGTAAAGTACCTCTATAGTCAATATTGATTATAAGATATTGTTTAATATTAAATAAATAAAATAATTGAAAATAATATCAAAAAATTAGGGGGCTTACACACGGTCGGTATACCACTAGTATACCAGTGTTGAAACTAAAGGCCAAAATTTAATATATTTTTAACATCGCTATATTGTAATCAGTGTCAAAAAATTTAACCCTAATCCATATCTGATGATCAAAGTAGAATTTTCTCAAATGTTAAATTCTTCAACTCAGAGGAAGAGGGTTTGAGAGTTTTGGAGATTGATATAAAGATAGATCATTTTGGAGAGTTCAACGTTGGCTCTCTATCGTCCTCTCGTCTTCGATAATCTTTCATTTTCTCTTCGATATATTTTCATTGTATTTGAATAGTTATGGTGATCTGTGTGGATCGCTTGGGGAGTTTGTAAAGGAATCGGTATATTTTATTTATTCTATTAGTGGAGATATTTTTGAAGTGGACTCCGATCTTTTCGTAGTTTTTTTCGTCAAAAATTTTCACATAAATATTATTATATTTGCATTGTGCTGATTGTGGTTTTGATATATTTGATTTGTACATTTTTTGTTCGGGGTCACTCCCCTTGTACCGTAATACGAAGACGGACATGGCCAGCTACCTCGTATAAGATACAAATATATCTACGTCATACGACGATCACGGCTGTCACTAGACCTTGGGGTGCATGCTATAATCAAGTCTTCTAGGATCACACAAAGCATCTATGTCTCAATCATTCAAATAAGAATCAATAATTAATAAGTATATAAGATAAAGCATTAAGGCATTCCCGATGCTTCATCAATATGATCATAAGAACTAGCCTTACGTAATGTCAGCTAGAACAGAGAGTCAACAATATATAATCATAGTCAGTTGCAGTATGATTAATTTCAATTATGTAAGGAAACTAAAAGTCCACAACATTTGACTAAACGCAAGCACAAAATTGAAGATATCATAGTGGTAAAAAAGAAACCCACTCGAGTCCTCCAGAAACCATGCTTCTAGTATACACCATCCTCATGAAGGAAAGCTGGATCATCGAGCTCTGCTACGAGATTTGGTCAAACAAAACCAGCGAGATCAGCCCCGAATAGCAAGTACCACAAGGGAGCATCTATAAATGAGACAAAACCCAAGAAATTAAATGAGACATGGGCCATGGGTTATAGGCTTATATTATATCAATGAGGCAACATGACACCCTTACAACCAAACAAGGACAAAGGGTGTCGTAATCGCTCCGGATGGAATACATCATAAACTCAAGGCCAGGTTATTGGCTTCTATGTGGCAACTTTAGTTCATAGTCTGTCGTAGAACAATAGCACAACTCAACAACAAAACAAGGACATAGGTTGGATCACGCACCATGATAGTCCATATTCTTCGGCTACTAACAGAAGGAAAAATTCATAAGCAAGTCAGTTTATGATGGACCGTTGAGCACCTCTAGAAAGGGGTGAATAGGGTGAATAGTAGTGGAATAAAAATTACCACTAAAAATTTATATGGCAGAAATCAACTAATATGAAGCAAGCAGTTATAAGTAAATACATGAAGTAAGAAAATTAGAAAGAGCAAACTCAAACACCGGGGTTTATACTGGTTTCCTCTGAGAGGACTAATCCTGTCTCGAGAACTCTAGCTCGATGTTGAATCCACTATGAAGTAAAACACAATCTTTGAATACGAAGTGCTTGCAACTCTTTATGATATGTACTTTAATCCGAAGAGCACTTCTTCAACCCGCAATCCTTTGATCCAAAGGACTTGCTGACTTCACGCACAAGCTTTTGATCCGAAGAGCTCGTTGACTTCACACTTGGTTGAAAACGAGAATGTTTCCCAAGCTATTTACAACTCGAACCAACTTCTAAATCAAGACCGCACGTATATAGTTAGTTGTGGGTTGTAAACTTGGTAGATAGAAAGGTTAAAATTGGGTAGAACTCTTGAATAGATAGAAGAAGAAAGAATAAGTGAGTTGAAATAAATAGGGTTTTCTTCTCTATTTATATGGGTTTTGGGGACTGAACTCGGGCAGAGTTCGGTTCCCTAACATTCAGAAAATCGAATGCTAGCCAATTCTACAGGAAGACTTAATCCAAAGGAATACTAGTTCAGGGTAACCGAGTTCGGGCAAAACTAGGTCCGAGTTTGGTTACCCTTTGACCAGTCAGGTTAAATGAAGTTTGAGTAGGTTTTTGGCCATATTGAATTGGTTGGCTTTTGGTTTGTGGACTAAACAAATAGGTAGGCTTTTGGGTAGTGGGTATAGGAAGCCTACTAAGTGCCAGCACGACTTAACGCACATATTGTCCTATAAAGAAAAGATTAAATATAGAATAAACATAAGAACATGAGCACTCTGATGACGTCATTCTCCTGACATTCGAACAGACTTGGAGATGCCTTTTTTTCTTGACGGCAGTTGTCCAAAGATAAATAGATCTGGAAATCTGAATACCTGTCAGGGGCTTCGCCTTCGAACTCCCAAGGGGGCGTTGCCCCCTCGACCCATGTCGGAGTACCCTCTCGGATAGGTCATTGGGCGGTTCAGAGAAATATTCTTGTATAACGTCGTCTTTGGCCCATCATTAATTCTTCATTGCATATGTCCTGGTTTGATCATGCTTACTGCTTGTCTACAAGTACATGTTAGACGAACAAAGCAGTATAGCAGTATGATAAATTTAATGAACAGTAGGACAATGCTAAGTTTAAGTAGCAATATGATAGTGATTACATGAATATTAGTGACATCATTATGTCATATCCAAGCAGGGCTAGCTGAACCAATAATAACAGATAGCACACAGCACACAGAATGTACTGGTCCAACGTAAAGACCATCGCGCTAAACAGGTCAGTAGCAGTTCCAGCCCTCCTATAGGGAGGTACTAACTCGTCACACATAATCATATATTATACTCTACTAGTGCGGATGAATATAAAATACCCGTGTTGGCCAAAACGACACGTCAGTACAGGGCCTGGGGTGGCTGACATACACAATCTCGAGATTTCATTCCCACCCTATGCTTCTACCAATTCATGTTGCTTAGATTTACCCTATGTTTGTCTAGAATCACATGTCGTGGTCACATGATCATCCTTCTAGATATCATACCTTAGTACGGGTACCCTGAGTATGAATCAACATAGAGTCCCAAATACAGATTCATCCTATGTATAATGCATCAAGCAAACAATTAATCATTTACCATGACTGTGCTGGAAATTATGAATGTACTGACATATAACGCGTAGAATCACATACCACATAGAATAACACCTCAATGCACACGTAGAATTGTACCTTAGTTCTTACATAGATTTTACTTCAGTACACACATGGAATTTTACCAGCACATGTACAGGTAATCAAGTCAAGAACATGGTCAAGTCCAGTGGTGACATAGAAATCTCTTGGCACATAGGTCACATAGGCACATAAGTCACAGGCGCATAGACTAGATGGGCGCATAGACTAATCTAGGACCAGAAGTATAAACAGGTGCATAAGCAAAATGACGCATAGATAACGTAGGATTCAGTGCCATGAGCACAGTAAGGCATGCAGGTCTAACCTGGTGTATGTCACCCTAGCGTATGGCACCCTGGCGTATGAAAACATGGCGTATGGCAACCTGGCGTATGGTAACCTTGGCGCATGGCACCCTAGCGCATGGCAACCCTGTCACATGGCAACCCTAGCGCATGGAAACCCTGGCACATGGTACCCTGGTGCATGGCAACCTAGCGCATGGCACCATGGCACATGGGAAAACAAGCAGGCGCATAACCCCCATGCACATAGAAGCCTATGCATATAGCGCGCTCATTGTTAGGGAGTATATGCGGCAAGTTCCATGGCCACTTGGTATTTCTACCGTCTGGCCACCTGCGCACATGGAAGGTCGTCGTCCCCAAACAACAAGCTCAGCCATGGAAGTTCCTGAAACTTGCCATAGCCATACGTTTCTCTCTAGAACCCGAAATCTAGATACACAAAAGCCAGAACTGCATGAAATTGAATTCTCTACCACATGGAACAACTGGTTTTCAAAGATAACAAGTTTTGGTATATCATTTTCATATGAAAACCCATACAAATCCTAGTTTAGAAACTTAGATCTACACTAGAATAGATATCAAGTCTGAAAGCACCAAGTACTAAACATGTAGAGAAAGTAAAGATGCATAATATAGACTAAAATATGTAAAAAAACAAAGAAATAAAAATGATCAATGTGGTCTCTCCACTAGTGCAAGTTGAACTTACCTAGGCTTGGTTGAGGGAAATGAATGAGAGTAAATAAGGAGAGAGAAGGGAAAGAGAATATTTATATGTGGGTGGGGATGGCTCTACAAAACAATAATCCCTAACATGTTCTAACCCAAATGACTAATGCTATGCTATATGCTACATAATTAAATAAAAGTTCGGATCATTACACGGACCAGTATTCCATCATCGAAGCAGTGAACCACACCTTCCACAAAATAAGAACAAGGGTTAGCACACTACTCCGCGACGGAACACTGACCATGCCATGATCAGGTATAGTTACATAATACATGTGCAAATGCTTCAGATACCATATACAGGAATAATGCAAAAAATACGTATATTAGGAATATTGAGTGACATTTCTACCCTCCTTAGAAAAAAATTTGTCCTCAAAATTTCAACCAAGACAAGATAGAGAAATCGGGACAATCAATATACTAACTACAAGCCTAATTATACATGCAATTACATCAATCAACTAGGCAACAAGAGAACAATCATCTACTACAAGGTGCTAAGCAAGCACGAAAATCAAGGTATGAAGGCATAATAATTAAATATACCTTCCTAGTCGAACAAGTGCGGATATCGAGATATGATCTCATCCTTGCACTTTCATGTCGACTCTCCTGGTTCGTGATGGCTCCAAGCAACATGGACAAGCTTAATAGTCTGGTTCTTGGGCACCTTCTCTCTCCGATCCAAAATGAATACGGGTTGTTCCTCATAAGTCAAGTCGGTACCAACGACTAGCTTAGAATAATCAAGGACGTGGCTCGGATCCAAGCCACACCTACAAAATTATGATACATTAAAGCCATCATATATATCGTAAAGCAAAGACAGATGGGCAAAATAATAAGAAACATCGCCAACCCGTGCGAGAACATCAAAAGGACCAATGTAACGCAGACTAAACTTTTCCCGGGCTCCAAATCTAATGACTCCCCGAGTAGGCCAAATTCGTAGAAATACTTGGTCACTGACACCAAATTCTAGGGGTCTCCGATGTTGATCTGCTCAATAATGACGCATATCATGCACAACTCGGAGCTGCTCTCTGATCAAATTGACTATCTTCACTGTCTGCGTGACAATCTCTAGTCCCAACAATTTTCGCTCACCCATATTGTCCCATGCTAAAGGAGATATACACTTCCTTCCATATAATGCTTCAAATGGAGCCATCTGAATACTCACTTAATAACTGTTGTTATAAGAGGACTCTACCAAGTGAATATGATCCTCCCAAGATTTTGCCAAAATCCAGGGTGCAAGCTCTCAACATACCTTCAAAGTTCTGAATGGTTCTCTCTGACTGCCCATCTATTTGCGGATGGTATATACTAAACCTCAATCTGGTACCCAAACCCCGATGCAAATTCTGTCAAAAATGAAAGGTGAACCACGTGACTCGATCCGATACAATGCTCACTGGAATACCATGTTGTCTCACTATCTGCTTCATATATATGTTTTCCAACTGCTAAGTAGAATGTCCCACTCTGAAAGAGAGAAAATAAGATACCTTCGTGAGCCGATCCACCATCACCCAAACTGTATTTTGACCAGTCGAGGATCTAGGTAAACTGGTCACGAAATCCATCGTGATGTGCTCCCACTTTCACTCAGGAATAGGAAGCGGGTATAACAATTCTGGTGGCCTCTACTGCTCTGCCTTCACTTGTTGACATATCAAACAATGGGAAGCGAACCTCGTTATCTCCCTCTTCATGTCATTCCACCAAAAGTGTTGCTTTATGTCCTGATACATTTTTGTTCCTCCAGGATGTATGGAATAAGGGGAACTATGAGCCTATGCCATTACTTCCTTTCGAAGGTCTCCATTCGACACACAAAAGCAACTTCCATATCTAAATGTCTCATCTTCATGGATTACTAACTCCTTCCTGAGACCTGACTCACATTCTGATCAAAGCATCTAGATCTGCGGGTCCTCTACTAGGTTAGTTTGATCCTCTGCATCAATATAGACTGAACCTGCAAATTGGCCATCACTCATGTGTCATGTGGTAGAATCACTCAATTTCTATTTCCTGAAGATTTTCCAAAATGTGCCTCTGCGATGTCAAGACAAATTTACTACCCCTTCTACTCGGGGCATCTGCTACCACATTCGTCTTACCTGGATGATACTGGAGATCCATGCCAAAATCCTTCAGCAACTCTAGCCATCTTCTCTGCCTCATATTCAGGTCCTTCTGGGTGAACACATACTTTAAGCTCTTATGATTATTATAAATCCCCACTTGATCCACATATAAGTAGTGGTCCCACAGCTTAAGCACGGACACCACTGCTGCTAACTCCAAATCGTGAGTCAGTTAGCTTTTTTATGATCCTGAATCTGCCGAGATGCATATGCTATCACCATTCCATGCTGCATCAATAAAAACCCGAGTCCCTTCTCGGATGCGTCGTAATATACTGTAAATCCTCCAGATCCTACTGAAGTGTCAGAATCGGTGTTAAGATCAATCTATTCTTTAGTTCCTCAAATGATGTCTGACATTCTGCTGACCAAACAAACCCCACCTCCTTACGCACCAAACGTGTCAAAGGTGCTGAGATTCTGGCAAAGTTTGCCACGAACCTTCTGAAGTAACTTGTAAATCCCGGGAAACTATGCATATATGATATCGTCCTCGGAACTGGCCAACTCTCTACGGACTCAACCTTCTTCGGATCTACTGATACTCACACTCTAGAGATGATGTGCCCAAGAAACAAAATGATCCAACCAAAAGTTGTATTTACTAAGCCTCGCATAAAGCTGGTTCTCCTTCAAGGTTTGCAAAACCGTCTGAAGATGCTCCTCTGCTCAGCTTCACAACTGGAATAGATGAGGATGTCGTCTATGAACACCACCACAAACTTATCAAAATATGGCAATAAGATGTGATTCATTAAATCCATAAATATTGTCAGGGCATCAGTTAATCCAAATGGCATCACTAAGAACTCGTAATGCCCATATCGCGATCTGAATGTTGTCTTGGGTATGTCCTGCTCCCGGACCCTCACTTGATCATACCCAGACTGTAGGTCAATCTTGGAGAAAAATCTTCTTGGAGAAAAATCTGGCTCTACTTAGCTGATGAAACAAATCATCAATCCTCGGTAACGGGTACTTGTCCTTCATTGTAACTACATTCAGTTGTCTGTAATCAATGCACATTCGCGTCAATCCATCTTTCTTGCGTACCAAAATCACCAGTGCTCCATAGGGTGATTCATTATCTCGCATGAACTTCTTCGCCTTCAATTCCTCCATCTGTTGGTACATCTTATCCAATTCTGACTGTGACATTCTATAAACTATGTTAAATATAGGCTTCATCCCAGGAATCAATTCGATACATAACTCCACATCACTAACTGGTGGTATCCCTAGAAGCTTATCTAGAAAGATATTAAGAAACTCTCTTACCACTCTTGGAATTTGTTCCTTCTTTGCTACTGCTGCTGCAACTACACCCTTGGAATGATCTTCCAATGATCGGACAAAGACAAACTCCTCAAGGTCCGAGAAACTAAACAATACTCTACCTCCTCGATAATATATCATAGAATGACTGTCTCTCAGCCAGACCATGCCCAGGACGATATCAAAGTTAATCATAGGGAACTCTATCAATCTTTCAGGTAACAAATGTCCATACACTACGACCGGACATACTAAGCACACTCTGCTAATTCCTACGAGCCCATTACCAGTTAATATATTCATCTTTTTTGGCAATATCTCGAACTCCAATCTAATACGTGTCATGAATCGCATAGATACAAGAGAATGGAAAGCTCCTGAATCAAATAATGCTACTTCAGAAAAAGATGTGACAGAAACAGTATTTGTAACCACATCGCCCAATGCTAGTGCCTCCTCCAGTGACAAGGTGAAAGCCTGACCCTGGCATTGCTGAACTCCGTGTTGTTGTCTTTTCTGACCATGCTGCTGTTGCTGCAGCCTCTGCGGGCCTCCTTGGTACTGAACTTGACAAAACATTTGAGCCTACTTCGACAATGGACGCTGGGCTAATGGCCTCACTGCTAGTGTTGCCCTCCATATTGTGCTGTCCCTAGAGCTAACAACACCAAAAACTGCTGAACTGGCCTTATTGGCCCCTGCATCATCGAGAAATTAGCTATCATGTGGTCTAGATTACCACATCTCATGCATAATCCATTTGTTTCCCGACACAAATCTCTTGTATGCCGACCCTTGCCGCAATAGGTACATTCCACTGGCACCCCCTAGTACGGTTGTTGATGCCTCGGCTGCTGCTACCGAACTGGTATTGTTATCATTGATAGTGCTAGCCCTCGTGGTGTTCCTAACTCATGGATATGAACGTCGGGTGCAGGTGGAAACATTCACTGTACTTGTCCTTCGTACCCACTCTAGGCATGAGGCCTCTTCTGGCCTCCAGTCCTCAAACTCAATCTCTGTTGGGTAAGTTCTTGCCTCCTAGCTGCTATCAACACCGTATCAAAATTTTGGTAGTCTCTACTAGCTGAAGAACGTCCAAATGAAGTCCTTGTTGGAAACTTCATAGCCCTTTATTGCTCCGTAGCTACCATCGTTGGTGCAAACCGGCTCAATCTGCAGAATTCAGCTGCATATCCATCCACAGTCCTACCAGCCTATATGAGACCGATAAACCTCTACTGAAGCTCATATTGTGCACCATGCCAAAATACTTGGCCTTGAATCTGTCCTGAAGCTATTCCAAGGAACAGGACGTCTCATGCCAACTCTACTGATGCCCACTAATCACAGACAAGATCCTGAAGCAATAAATGGAGCTGGTCGACCTGCTTCTCAGTTGATACCTTGGTCGCCGCCAAGATAGCATGAATGTCCTGTAGCCATGCATCTACCGTAATGGCATTCTTCGTGCCATCAAAGTACCTCAGGTTAAGCCAGAAGAATCTAGTCGACGCACCCGAATCAGCCATCCCACCCTCTCTAAGGCTGTCTACAATCCATGCTTCAGTAGAACATTTTGCTCCTGCTGCCAAGCCCCTGATGTTGCTGGACCTCCATCTGATGTTGCTGGGATGCCAGCAATCCTTGAATAATCTTTAGAAGTGCTGTAGAGTCGGGTACTACTTCCACTGCTAGCATTGCTAGGGGTGCAGGAAACTCTGCAACCTATGACTCAGCTGGCTCTGTCACTGGCTTAATGCAAATCTGTCCCGGATAAGGTATTGCCTCTTGTTGACGTCCCGTTGAACCCTGTTCCAGTAAAGGTACTTCCATGCCAGCCCCACCAACTGCTGATAACGAGTCACCCTAGAAGGAAAAGATATTAGATATCAAATTACAGGACGAGAAGGAACGAGGATGGAAAACAATTTAACAATCAATGGTGATGAAAAAGATAGACGAATTAGGATATCAAGGGGGACATTTTTTATTGAGACTCATATGACAATAATACCCCACAAGTCAAAAAATACTGACCTGCATGGGCCACCACTAAAACCTTATCACACCCCAGTACTGAAATACGGAGATGGACATGGCCAGCTACCTGTATAAGGTACAAAGATGTCATATGGTAATAATGGTTATCACTAGACCTGGGGGTGCATCCTACAATCAAGTCTCTTAGGGTCATACATAGCATCTATGTCTCAATCATTCAAACAAGAATCAACAATTAATGAGCATATAAGATAAAGCAGTAAAATGTCCCCGATGCTTCATCAAAATGATTATAAGAACTAGTTTTACACAATGTCAACTAGCACAGAGAGTCAACAGTACATAACCATAGTCAGCTGCAGTCTAATTAATTATATTATGTAAGAAAACTAAATGTCTAGAATGTTCGGCTAAACAGGTGTCGGTGGCTAAACACCAAGTACAAAATTGAAGATATCATAGTGGTGAAGAAGAAATTCACTTGAGTCTCCGGCAATAATGCTTCTAATATGCACCATCGTCAGGAAGTAAAGCTGGATCCTCGGGCTCTGCTACGAGATCTGGCCAAACAAAACCAGCGGGGTCAGTCCCGAATAGCAAGTACCACAAGGGAGCACATACGAATGAGACAAAACCCAAGTAATAAAATTAGACCTGGGCCAGGGGTTATAGGCTTATATCATATCATCGAGGCAACATGACACCCTTACAACCAAACAAGGACAAAGGGTGTCGTAATCGCTCCGAAATAGAATACATCCTAAACTCAAGGCCAGGTTATTGGCTTCTGTGTCACAACTTTGGTTCATAGCCTGTCGTAGAGCAATAGCCCAACCCATCAACCAAACAAGGACATGGGTTGGACCATGCACCACAATAGTCCATGTTTTTGGGCTACTAACAGAAGGAACAGTTCACAAGAAAGTCAGTTTACAGGCGGCAAATCAATCATACGACTTTTTATAGTTGTCTGGGCTATTCCAGTAATGCTTATATATGGGAATCCTCATATCATGTTGTATCCAAGCAGGGCTAGCTGAACCAATAATAACGCATAGCATATAGCACACAGAGTGCACCGGTCCCTCGTAAGGCCTTCGTGCTAAACAGATTTGTAGCAGTTCCGGCCCTCCTATAGGGAGGTACTAGCTCGGCACACATAATCCGGTACTTCACTCTACTAGTGCGGATGAATATACAGTATACGTGGTGGCCAAACCGACACGTTAGGATAGGGCCTAGGGTGGTTGTAATGCACGATCTCAAGATTCTGCTCCTACCCTATGCTTCTACTAATTCATATTTCTTAGATTAATTATCCTACGTTTGTCTGGAATAACATGTTGTGTTCACTTGATCATCATCCTAGATGTCGTACCTTAGTACGGGTATCCTAAGTATGAATCAGCATTGGCTCATAGAGTACAACATCAAGATTCATCCTTAATACAATGCATCAAGCAAACAATCATCATACCATGCCAAGTTATTGACCATTTACCATGACTGTGCTGAAATTTACGAATGTACTAACATATAACGCATAGAATCACATAGCACATAGAATAGCACCTCGGTGCACACATATAATAGCCCCTCAATGTTCACATAGATTGTACACTAGTACACACATAGAATTGTACCAGCACATGTACAGGTAATCAAGTCAGGAACATAGTCAAGTCCAGGGTCACATGGAAATCTCTAAGCACATAGGTCACATAGACGCAAGTCACAAGCGAATAGACTAGATGTGCGCATAGACTAATCCAAGACTAGTAGTATCAACAGGCACATAAGCAAAAGGGCGCATAGATAAGATAGGTTCATGTGCCATGATCGTACAGTAAGGCGGGCAAGTCTAACATGGTGTATGGCACCCTAGCGCATGGCAACCCTGGCATGTGGCAACCCTGGCGTATGGCAACCTAGCGCATGGCAACCTAGCACATGGAACCCTGGAGCATGGCAAAACAAGCAGGCGTATAACCCCCATGCTCATAGGAAGCCTATGCATATAGCGTGCTCGTTGGTAGGGAGTATATGCGACAAGTTCCATGGCCATTTGGCATTTTTGTCGCATGACCTCCTGCGTGCATGGAAGGTCGTCCAAACAGCAAGTTCAGCCATAGAAGTTCCTGAAACTTGCCATGGCCATAACTTCCTCTCTAGAACCCGAAATCTAACGAAATAAAAGACAAAACTGCATGAAATTGAATTCTCTACCACATGGAACAACTGGTTTTCAAATATAACAAGTTTTGGTATCTCATTTCCATGAAAACCTATAAAAACCCTAGTTTAGTAGATCTACACCAAAATAGCCATCAATCCAAAAACACCAAGTACTAAACATATAGATAAAGTAAAGATGCATAATATAGACTAAAAATATGTAAAGAAATCAAAGGAATAAAAATGAGCAATGTGGTCTCTCCATTAGTGCAAGTTGTACTTGCCTAGGGTTGGTTGAGGGAAATAAATTAGATTAAATGAGGAGGGAGAGGGGAAAAAGAATATTTATATAGGGGTGGGGGTGGCTCCACTAAACCCTAATCCCTAACATGTTCTAACCTAAATGACTAATGACATGCTCCATGCTAGATAATTAAATACAAGTCTGGATCACAACACGAGCCAGTTTTCCATCATCGAAGTAGTGAACCACACCTACAACCAAACAAGGACAAGGGATGGCACATTACTCCGCGATGAGACACTGTCCATGCCATGATCAGGTATAGTTACAGGATACATGTGCACATGCTTCAGATACCATATACCATCTATAGAAATAATACAAAAAAATATGTATATTGGGAACGAGAAGTGACATTTGGTCATTACCGAGTACTATCGATTTTGAAGAACGATTTCCGCATTCGTTAAAAACACATTGTTCTATAATATAATCAAACAATGATAATAATGTTATTACGTAGGAAAACAGTAGAGTGGGTCTAAATCATGAGCAAGTAGCACATTTATAATGCTTACAACTGGGTTAACATTTTGGCCAAGATTTATAGTAAATTAATTTGGATGAACGAAGAGAGTTCTCAAAGTGATTAATTAGTAACAAGTTCTTTATAAAGCAGAGACATCACATAACCAATAAGAAAAATATGGCTATTTGGCTGACATGAGGACTAGAGTCGCATTTAGGATATTGGGGGTGACTAGGGGTGCAATCAAGCCAAGTCGTGGCAAGCTTTTATAAGCTTGATCTTGGTTTGACTAGTGCTAATCGAGCTCGAGTTTGGTAAGTTTTTTTATTTTAGAACTTGAGCTTGGCTCGAGCTCGTTTATATTAAGCCTGAGATTGGCTTGGTTTGGGCTCGAACTCGGCTTGATAAGCAAGTTTGATAAACAAGCTTGATAAGCTCAAAATCAAGCTCGTTAAGCTTGAGTTCAAGCTTAACGAGCTCGATTTCAAGCTAGTTATGCTTGAATTCAAGTACCTATAGTATTAACAATTTATTTATAAAAATTTAATTAAAGAGGCTCCTTAATATCAATTATTAAGGACGTATGAATATATGATGCACACAACCATATTGTTATACAACCCTTCCTGATTTCAAGCTTAACAAGTCAGCTCGCAAGCTCATAAACGAGCCATCTAGCAGGCTCAAATGAGCCGAGTACTTATAAGCTAGAGCTTGGCTCGTTTACTAAACGAGCTCGAAAATGAAGCTTGAGCCCAACTTGTTTACTAAACGAACCGAGCTCAAACGAGCTTTTATCTAGCCGAACTTCGAGCAGCTCACGAATGGCTTGGCTCATTTGTAGCCCTAGGTGACACTGATCATTACATGAAAATGGTTTGTTGATTGAGGTACACTAAATAGAGATGGATGACCTGTTTCGACCCAGAAGAATCCCATGCACAACAAGTCCAAGGCCCAACTGCAGTAGCTCATGAGCCAGATTGAGTCACTAAAAGGAAACAAAAGATTTGTACCGTAGAATACGAGATATTAATACACACCAAGTACAACACACAAACACAACTCCTTTCTTTCATCTTCCTCCTCTAACTACTGTCTTCTCTCTCTCTCTCTCTCTCTCTCTCTCTCTCTTACAACCCTAATCACTCCATGATCTGAAATAGATTTTGTTGGTTCTAGAGGACCACAAACATAATGTAAGGATTTTTTTTATTATTGATTCTTAGATTTTATATTAAAATAATTTATAGTCCAAATTATGACTATTTCTAACTCTACCAAAATTTTGGCAGTCATAAAAAACCTTTTCATGATTGTCAAAATTTGGTAGTCACGACTATTGTTAGAAAATTGTCAGTCTTGAGAAATACTTTGTATAGAAATGCCAAAAATTTGTCAAACCTAACAATAATTTTGACGTTCCTTAACAAAAAGGATATTATGGATATAAAGATTTTGACAAATTTATGACCGTCTATCTACATAGGCCCTTAGTAATCCCCCTATAAAATACTAATATCTTCTACTATATAAAGAGCCTTCAAAACAGCTCAAAAGTGGTGTAAGTTGTATGAATACCATCAACCATTTAAATAAAATTAAAAAATAACAATAAATAACTAAATAACTACCTAAATACTCCACTAATTATTTAAAAAATGTAACTAAGTATTTAACATATATTTACAACTAAATAGTCTATCTAAAGTGGGTTAAGGTAGGAAGTATATTTCTGTAGATTGGATTCAAATCCTAAATTTGATAATTTTTATAATAAATTTATTTACTTTTTTTAACATTTTTTCGCACGCACATTACTAGTAAAAATAAAGGATCTGCCACCAATGTAATCAAATAATGGTTTAATACATAAGGTCATAGATGGGGCTCCCATCTCCACATCAACAGGATAATAGATTTCAATCAGAACGAGCACAATAGGATGCTCATCGCACAACCAACTTCAATTAAATAAATTGTTTTTCAGGATCTATATAAGGTTCTCCCATTGATTTGAACTATATAATGGCCCTCTCAGGATAAGAGATTTATCAGGCAAAGGATGTGATGACGCAACATAAAAGCAATCAGATCTTTTCAACCTCTGTATGCATTGTTGTAACTAGCGGAAAAATTTATGTGCCAACCTATACATAACTTCTAACAAATTACAATTATCACCTATTCAAAATATATTGATAAAAAAAAGATAAAAATTACAACATGCTATGCCTAAACTACACAGTACTTCTCTATAAATAATCTGATACAACAACAGTAGAGCATCCGAATGAATGCACCCACGGATATCCACATAATTTGACAACAATATAAAATTTTAACAGGTTTTCTCAAACGGCATGGACAGTCGTCAGTATACTGTAAAGTAGTGCTTCATGCCTCCAGCATTATGCAATTTATGCAAGTATTTGCTGATCATTAGCATCCTTTCTTGGTGTAGCAGAATTTCCTCCATCAATTGAGGTTTTGCCTTCATTAGAATCTTCGCAATTGCTTGGTTTGCCCTGGAATTAGTTCAAAAAAAAATTAACCAATTAGCAAACAGGTGCAGCATAAATTGTATCAAACAATAATTTAACCTATGCAAAAAAAATTGAGTAAAAGATGGCAGTTTTATCTGAGTGGGCAATCTATCACTTCAAGACAAGAATGTAACTGCCAAGTTCCAACTATGTTGAACACAAATGTGCCATACAGAAAACTGTAAAAGACGGCATCTCCTCTTATGGGCACAAACTAGAAGATTTAGGGACTCGGACCTACATTCAATACCTGCAGTCATCCATATTGATGGATCGAGCTCTACTTCAGAATATATAGTTCTGTGTCATCTGAATTGTGTCAACTCTCACATTGGAACTTTAGTATAGTTTATTTTCTGGCAGGGACATTCACACGAAAAGAAGCCAATCATGTCATAACGCAATCGACAAACTGTAATCTTCAAAGTGGTTTCCATTTGATTGCCACTGATGCAAGAAGGCAATAGGCACACGTCATTATGCAATATACAAACTTCCAAATATCATAAACTACTTGACTGATAAACTAAACAAGCCCTGGTAATTAACATTCATCTTGTGGATAGCCATCAACGTAATTACAATCCTCAACCTCTTTAACTGTCATCTCGACGAATAATATTTGTTTAAACTAGGTAACCACAAAAGGTCCCTTCAACAACCACCCAGAAGGTAACCATCAAACATTTCCTAACTATTCCCCTTGAATCTTTTAAGAGCACTAATTCTGTATTACAGGAACACTCCAGTCATGTTAAGCTTAGATAGTTTCTTAAGCTTGCATCCATGTCATCTGAGTTATCTCGATTCTCGTCAACATCGCTGTCATCCAATATTTTCTTTAAAGAGATCTCTAAAATAATTGACCAAGTTCTACGCCTGGCTGTCTTCCTGACCCACTTATAGAGATTAGTGCAAAATCCCTAGCCAAACTCAGCGAGCAGGAGGCATTTTTCTTATGGCCTTTGAGCTTGTTAAACTCGATGCAACTCCTAAATTAACCTAGATTATGAAAGAGACTGTGAAGAGAAATAATAAGACTGTGATAAGGGTAAATATTCATCCCAATAGAACAATCAACTTGTAGAGAGGAAAATAATAGATGATTTATTAATGAATGGGAGTTAAATATAAATAGGAGAAGCTAACCCCTCTCTCTTTTGTTCTAGGCAATGTGGGATTAAAGCCCACTACTATTATTATTAATATACTCAACACCCTCTCTCAAACTGGAGCATAGATGTCAATCATGCCAGCTTGTTACATAGAATATGAATCCGATGACCCAAAAGAGGCTTCGTGAAAATATCGGCTATCAGATCACTGGTCCTCACATGGTAAAATTTTATCATCCCTTTTGTATACTCATCACGGACAAAGTGGACGTCGATTTCAATATGCTTCGTCCTTTCATGAAATACAGGATTTGTAGCAATATGGATGGCAAACTGATTATCATACCACATATATGTTGTGCTCGATCCTGCTTCTCTCCTAATTCTTGTAGAAGATATTTCATATATAACACCTCTGATGTGCCATGAGCAATGGCTCGATACTTTGCTTCTGAACTTAACCGGACTATTACATTATGCTTCTTGCTCTTCCACAATACCAGGTTTCCACCAATGAATATTGAGTAGCCAGACGTAGACCATCGATCTGTCAGACTTGCACTCCAGTCAGCATCAGTAAAGCACGCAACACGAGTGTGTCCATGATTCTCCATTCGAATTCCTTTTCCTGGATTCTTGACTAGATAGCATAGGATTCTGAGAACTGCCTGCCAGTGTGGAATTCTTGGAGAAGCCATAAATCTACTTGCAACACTAACTGCAAAAGAGATGTCAGGACGAGTCATGACTGCCAAGTAGTTGAGTTTTCCAACTACTCGTCGATACTGATCTGGATTGGTCATCAGGACCCCTTTATCTGGAAGCAACTTGGCCCATGGATCCATAGGTGAGGTTGCTCCCTTAGCTTGCATCATTCCTGCATTCAGTATGTCCAGTACATACTTACTTTGAGACATTACAATGTCCCGCTTACCCCGTGTGACCTCAATGTCCAAAAAATAGTTCAATGATCTCATAGCCTTGGTTTGAAATTGTTCTCCCATAAACTTCTTGAGGCCTGCAATACCCTGGCTTTCGTATCTGGTGATTACAATATCATCAACATAGACAACCAGTAGTATCCTTCCAGCTGATGTCTGTCGGTAGAATACTAAATGATCCTTCTTTGATTGACACATGCCAAACTGAGTAACAATATATGTAAATCGGCCAAACCACGCACGAGGTGATTGTTTTAGACCATAAAGGGCCTTCCGCAAATAACACACTTTATCCCTTGCAACGAATCCGGAAGGCTACATTGCATATACTTCTTCATCAAGATCTCCGTGGAGGAAAGCGTTCTTGATATCCAGGTGGAGCAATGGCCAGTCATAGCGAACAACCAAGGCCAAAAGTACACGAACAGACGTCATTCTGGCAACTGGAGAGAAGGTCTCAAAATAATCCTCACCATAGGTCTGAGAATATCCTTTGGCCACCAGACGAGCTTTTAGACGATCAAGAGAGCCATCTGGTTTCACCTTGATCGTAAACACCCATTTGCAACCTACTGCATGTTTACCGGATGGTAAATCGACCAAGTCCCAAGTATGGTTTTTCCTTAGAGCTTTCATATCCTCGTTCATAGCAGCACGCCACCCGAGATGTTTGAGACCCTCCTCAGCGTTTTTGGGAATCTTATCCCATCATTAGTAGCCACCAAAAATTGAATGTGACTTGTAAGTCCTTTGTAGTTGTCAACATACAATGGATGATCACAACATGTACGGCGAGGACGAGTTGCATGTGGAGAAGGCGGGGCTGCTGGTGGAATAGACGGATCTGCTGGTGGAATAGGCGGTGGCAAACCAGTAGAGCCAGAGGAGGATGACTCTATAGGCATTATTAACAATGTTTGCGCGGTCGGCACAGACTGAATTGGTGTTTCTGGACCATCGGACCGGGTAACTAACTCGGTAAGGGAGGGCACACGTACGGGGGGTGGTTGTGTTTGAGCAGGAAATATAAAAAAATCATCTTCTGGATAAACTTGAGGAACCAGGTCCGTTGTTTGTGAAAGTGGAGGAAATTCGATTTCAACAAAGGTAACATCCCGAGTAAAAAAGTAGCTCTTTAAGATAGGATAAAAACACCGATACCCTTTCTTATCTTTAGGATACCCAAGAAAAATACATTATATGGCCTTAGGATCTAATTTAGAAAGAGACGGTCGGGTATTCCGAACATAGCATAAGCAGCAAAAAATTCTGAGAGGCAGAGGAAACGGCTCTCGTTCTGGATATAGCCTAGAAAAGTGAGTATTATTATAGACTGATGATGGCTTGCGATTAATAAAATAACAAGCGGTAAGAACCGCATCAGACCAAAATCTCTTGGGAGTACGTGCATGAAACATAAGAGCACACGTTGTTTCCAAGAGATAGCGATTCTTGCGCTCGGCCACACCATTTTGTTGTGGTGTGTACAGACAAGAAGTTTGATGAATTATCACATTGCGGGCCAGATAACTATCGAACTCACGAGATTAATACTCACGACCATTGTCATTCCGAAAAATTTTAATTGGAACACCAAATTGTGTTTTTATTTCGGCACAAAAATTGCACCAAATGTTAAATAATTCGGAACGATGTTTCATCAGATAAACAAAAGTAATACGTGAGTAATCATTAACAAATGTAACAAAGTACCTAAAACATTTTACTGATTCAACCGAACATGGTCCCCATACATCAGAATGCACTAACTCGAAAGGAACGAGTGCAATTTTATTATGACTCACCAGATAGGAAACCCGGTGATGCTTAGCCAAACTACAAGACGCACAATGAAAGGAAGCAGGAATATCTAAAGGGTACATTTTCTGGAGAGCTTGGATAGATGGATGGTCTAACTGACGTAACACGAAAGGATCGAGTTTCACGCCGGCACAGACAACAGAAGAAGGTACGTCAAACAAGTATAAGCCTCCAGCCACATGCCCCTTACCGATAGTCTTTCCAGTTTTCAGGTCATGAAAAATACAACCATCAGAAAAAATGTTACCGAGCAATGCAATTCACGAGTAATTTGACTAATTGAAATTAAACTGAACGGGTTCCCAGGTATAAGCAATACAGAATTGAGCGACAATCCGAAAGAAAGACCGGCACTTACACGTCCTCGGACTGTCAGGGAACTTCCATTGGCAACAGTAATGCCAGAAACACGACGGAGAAGAACATAATTATGTATCATATCTGCATCACCATTCATGTGAGCAGAAGCACCATAGTCAATTACCCACTCTGATTTGGCTTTACTATACATGTTGCAGAGTATCCAGTTGTGGATCCATACGTAGAAGCTTCACCACGACGTTGAGCCTGAAAATCAAGGAACTCTGTATATGAATCCGAGGTCATCTGAACAGATCGGACACCATCATCATGAGCATCAGTTGTGATATTAGCAGCAGGTAATTTAGTGCATTGCCAGTAGAAATGGCCAAGCTGACCACAAGTAAAGCATGTGCGTGGTTGTCCTCCATTGCGACCACTATTACCACGGCCCCATCACGACCAGGATTGCGGCCACCAAGTCGTCCACCATGACCACCACGAATGCCTGTATGAGCAGCACCAAGAGCAGAGCGATAAGCAGGTCCATCACCCGGAGTGATCTCTATGACTTTTGCTGCTCGAAGGATACGATAATGTGCTTCCATTAAAGATGGAACCTCATATCCAGCAATAATTTGAGATCGAGCAAAGTCCGCATCAGGACGTAAAGAGGCAAGATATGCCATAACATGAAGTTATTCACGTTGAGCCCTAGCTTCATTGATATATGTTGTTAGGGACAATATACGATCAACCTCAACAAACAGCCTTAAATGTCTTGAAGTGATCCTTATGAGATTTGTCTTCCTGATTTGCTCTGTATATGCCAAGAACAGAGTACAAATCACGTTTGCCATCAAATGTCGTTGCTAGGACCGTCCATAATTCCTTAACGGAGTCCATATTCTGAACCATGTCTTCTACCGATGGTTCAATGGAGTTCATCAACTGTGTGAACAGCCTAATATCATTTATCTTCCATTACTCAAAGATGGTATCAGTCTTTACGGGGGGAGGGTGCCAGTCAAATGTTTGGACAACCGCATCCATAGAAGTGTCTTCTCGACCTTCTTAAGCCATATCGAGTATCCCTCTGGTCTATCTAATTTTCGATCGACAAGTCGAATAGAGGAAATCGTTGTACTAGTGTCCATTGGTCCAGCTATTGCATTCCCAACGCTAGTACCAGTATCATTGGCATGCGTCCCAGTGCTATCGTATCTGCTCTTTGTTAGCCTTCTTAAAGCCAATCGTTGGAGAGTCAGAGTTTCCAACATGGCTGCTCTGAAGTGTCCAAGTAAATGGCCAACTTTGAGAATCATAGGTTCTTGTAAACAACCACGTTATTTACCCTCGGAGATTCCCAAGTGAATTTAGACCAGAGTTTCCAACTTGATTGCTCTGTGAATCCCAAAAGATCAATATTGTAATTTTAGTGCAGAGTTTCCAACTTGGTTTCTCTATGAATCCCAAAAAATCAATATTGGAAAGTCGGAGTTTCCAACTTAGTTGCTCTGAAATGTCCTTTTTTTTTAAACTTCGGGTTTGGAGGGGAGTGGGTGACGGCTAGGGTTAGGATTTACACCCATGTGGAGAGGGGGGCGGAGGAGAAGGGAAGTCGCCGGGGGGGGTAGAGATCGTCGGACGGAGGGGGACGCCGGGAGGGGAGATCGTCGGGGGGTGGTCGCCGGGGGGGGGGGGGGGGGGGGGGGGGGGGGGGGGGCGAGATCACCGCAGGGGGAAGCAGCAGCAGACGGGAGGGGGGGTGTGATGCCGAAGGGGCGGGAACGCCGGGGCAGCAGCAGCGGTGGGTGGAGGGCGGGTCGGCAGCAGTGGGGAGGGGGGGTAGGGGGGCGGCAGTAGTGTAGGGGGGCAGTGAATTAGGGTTAGTGTTCTTTTTTTTTCGTTTGTGGAGAGGGGTGGATGGATTATGGCTCTGATACCATATAGAGAGAAAAATAATAGATGATTTATTAATGAATGAGAGTTACATATAAATAGGAGATGCTAACCCCTCTCTCTTTTGTTCTAGGCAATGTGGGACTAAAGCCCACTACTATTATTATTAATATACTCAACACAACTAAAGGGCCCTCACATTTCCATATCATAGCTCTTCACAACTTTGTTCCTTGACATTCAATCTGACAACTTTCCCCTTATCAAGGGTCCCCCAGGTCTTATTGATGCACGACCAGGCCTCCTGCTCAGTACCCTACTTATCCTTGTTAGTCTTACCGCAAATCCAAATTAACATTCACAATATCTTATTATTCACTATTGCAGGCGACCTAGAACAACTACAAGCCTTTATCCCAAATTATTGGGGTCAGCTGTTTGAATGATTTCCTTCCATTCAGCTCTGTTAAGGGCTACCTGTAATTTCTTATTAACCATTTTATTAATGTTTTCCTTAATTCTCATCCAACTATAATGACGTGTTTCCTTTAGTTCTTATAATTAGATCAGATCCTGTCCCGTAAAGAAAGAAGAAAATAACTGAAGAACTTCTGATTCCTCCCAGCTCATTCTCACCAGCAATGGGATTATGGAACCTAACTATGATCACTATACTCATCAAATTCCTGCAACACTCAAATATCTTGTAAATTAATAATTATCTTGCTAGCCACTTGCTAAAGGTAAGCAAATTCTCAATCAATTATCGCCTTTGATGGCTTTACGTAGCTAATGCTTATGAAAGTCCCAAACTTGTCATGTATGTGAAATTTGGCCAATAAATCCATCGAACCATTAAAAACTACATATAATTGTGACCAAACAGTGACAATGGGTGTTGAACACTGAAATGTACATTTTACATTTCCTTGCCGAGAAGAGTGTTAGACCAATTACAGAGTAGCAGTGTATTATATAATGCAAAAGGTTCGGTCACTGGTCACTGGTATGTGTTCCCAAACAAAGAGTATTGGCTATAGTTCCCAAACAAAGAGTATTGGATATAGTTTGAAGTTTTTACCTTGAGCATATTAAGAAAATAGAGAAAATATTTCAAGACAACAAATCATCACTCATCTCTTGCACACATCAGATGGAGTAGGTTGCACGAGCATGGACACCGATACAAACACACAAAAGATAAATGATATGGCAATTCTTAAAAGACCTTGTAGAACATTTATGATATGGCAATTCTTAAAAGACCTTCTAGAACATTGATACTGAATGGGCATGGTTATGCATGTACATATCCAACATATCAGCATAGATATCTATGTATATAAGGTCTAACAATATATATGAATATCAATTTAGAATCTTAGATAGTAAATAGGTTCTAAACCAATCGTAAAGAGTATCCATCATAAAAGATATTTTGATTTCGTATTTTACGTAATGTTTACCACAAAGACCACACAGGCCAAATGCAAATCAATTTATGTTTCGGGACCCTTTGTAACATATCATATGATGGCCATATAAGATATGTTAAACAGTATCATGTCAGATACATGTCGATCGACAATATGTCTCTTTGGAAGCACATTGGTGCAAACAAAGTGAAGGATTAGTTAATGCATTTTAAAGAAGAATACGATGTACAGTTGAAATAGATGCATTTAATTTTTTCCATTAGGGAGGGTGACGCCGGTTCTCCATTAGGGAGCTTCAAGGATATTTGAAAATCATCATAACTGAGCTTGCACAAGACAATACATAGTATTTTTGGAAGCAATACCATGCAGTTCCAAATGCGGATACAGACTTGAAAATGCATCCAAAATGGTTTTTGAATATGCATCCATGAAATGCAACCATTCATCACATACATAAAGTCAATATAAGAATTTCATGTAACTGCAAGAAATTTCAAGACTTTTAACAATTTAGTATAATCACAAGAAATTTCTAAAGCCACCATGGGTGGAAGCAATAATATATTTGAAATTCTACCTATCTATCAACTTTTACATACCAATATACACTATAATACGTAAATAATAAATAATTTAAATGTACACTATAAGTATCACAAAGGTAAGAAGGAAGCTCGATTGATAATTCTTGGGTTGTATTGGCTACATATGATATTAATGGCAAGGAGTAAGGATTGACCAACACTTGGGTTGTATTGGCTACATATTATATTACTGGCAAGGAGTAAGGATTTACCAACACTAGAAGGGTTAACTCTGTCAAATGAATAAAGCATAGTATAGCCGCCATTTGGACATGGGATCCAAGGGAAGGCAGGTTCCTTTATGCACGAGTCTATGTATAATGTTGTGCAGAAGTTCTGCTCACTACGCCCTCCACCAACTTATGACATTAGCACGAAAGGCTAATGTTGCTTTGTTGTGCTTGCTTGCTAGCTAGCAGCAGGGCGCAAAGCACAAACAGGTATTAGCACAAAAAAGAATATTTTTTCCATGTGTTTTCAAAGGAAGTAGTGATAACATTATTTAAATAAATAACAAATGCTCGTATATCACATATATAATTGTTGGGATCAGATATAAGACATTCAATAAGTCAAACTCGATTTATATAATCAATAATTAAAAACTTCATTTAGAGTCCTAAAATAATTGGTTTAAGCAATAAAGTTATTACTGCAGAAGAAACAGCCAAGTGGAGAATGATTCTGCAATTATTATGATTATCCATTTATATATAAGGTAGGTGTATAAGAAACCCAAACTTTGTGGATGTTAACTTTTTAGGCTTATGGTTGCAAGCTGGTCTAGACCGGGTATCTTTAGATAGTTTTCCAATCTCCAGCGCATCCAAAATTTCAATTGGGACTAAGACCAACATTCACATACCAAGCGCAAAATCCTAGTCATAAGGCAAATAAAAATCTAGGCCAAGTCCCAAGATTAAAATGCTACTTATGAAAAAATTCCGAATTTTGACTATGTTCTTTCAAAGCATGGTAGTCAAAGGCGTGCCTCAGACGCGGCAGTTGCGCCTCGCCCTCACTAGGCGAGGCTCCTTTCTCCGGGCGCACTCAAGACGCGTCTTATGGTTATATATATATATATATATATATATATATATATATATATATATATGGAGAGCGCTGGCGATCGTGGGCGATCGGAAAACCCTAGGGGGTCCCTAACTTGGGACCCCGACGCATCTGGCGTAGGCAGGCAGGCCGGGGGCAGTACGGCCACGGGCAGCTCCGCAGACGACGGTACAGGAGGCGACAGCGACGGCATGGGCTCTGAGTCCACGCGCGCGGGCGTGGTTGCAGGCACTGGAGCAGCGAACGGCAGGGGGCCGGTCGGGCGGGCGCTGGACTGTGCCGCGGGAGGCGGTGGTGGCAGCGCCGGCGCGGGCGGGTGGCAGCACCGGCGCGGCGGCGGTGGTGGCAGTGCTGGCGCTGGCGGTGGCAGGAGCTGCGCTAGTGTTGGCAGGGGCGGGTCGACGGCGGTGACCGGGGGAGGAACGGCGGGGAGGGCGGACGTACCCTGCATCGGGACAGATCGATGGGTTCCAGATCTGACGGAAACTCTGGATTTCCAACCTGGATCCATGTCTGGATCTCAGGGTTGACAGATGAAGAACGGTGGCTGGACGACGGTTACGAGACGTCGTGGAGGAAAGACTGGGGCAAGGAGGGTGGCGCGTTGACCCACCTAAAGGCGCGCTACACCTCTGACCGGAGAACGGACGATGGTTCGGGGATGCGAAAGTCGCCTCATGGCCTTGAACCCCCCCCCCCTCCGGATGAGGAATAGTGCTGGTGGGAGAACGGTTGGGTGGCGTCCCAAGACGTCGACGGCGGATAAAGGAAAAGGAAAAGTTGTTGACATGGGGGGTCAGGGAATAGGGTCCTCCCCCCCTGGTGCCGCCCCATGGTCTTAGGGGAAGTTTCTCCGTCCTATGGGGAAGTCCTGGGCTGACATATGTAAGCCAGTGGGACCCAAATGTCCAGCATCTATGGAGTTACGTCAGTGTTCTAAAAATCGCTACGCGGACTCGGTGCGACGGAGGTTCGCCTAGCGCCAATCCCGCCTAGGCGGCGCCTAGAATTTATTTTTTTGAAAATTTCAATGTTCTAAAATCCAAATACTATCTTAAAACCCAAACAAATATCCAAAATACAACTAAGAATAAACAAAATCAAAAAAATAAAAAAAAATAAAAAAATTAAAAAAAAAAACACGCCGTCTAGGAGCGCCTAGGGCCCGCCTGTCATGCTCCGCTCCCGTAGGAGCGATCGTCCTCGCTAAGGCGTGATGCCGCACGAGCCTAGATTGCGCTCGTGCAAGGCGGTTCCATAACGGCCGATTAGACCGGCGGCGATGGGGTCGTCGCACAGAAGTCCCAAGCAGAAATATTGAAACATGCAGCGGAAATTTGAAGGCAAAACACAAGTTACTCAAAAGAACTCTTTATTGATATTGAACAATCAGATTACAATAGGCGCAAGGCCATGATTACAAGTCTCTCGTGCTCACTTTTCTTTCATTTTACATGTCACTCTGCTCTCTCTCATCTCTCGATACAATGCTTGAGCCAGCGGAAGCTTCGGAAGGCAATGTACATACATATGTCCCGTATAAGTCTTTGACTCCACGCGGCCGCACGTTTCGAGTCGCCAAGGAACACCGTGCCACGACGCATCCAAGCGAGCTCCGCGCCACGAGCTTCTACCTGTGCCTGCACATGAAAACTGTGTGGGTGTCAGTACTCAACTGTACTGGTGGAGTGAGCTCCTCGACCACCCATACAAAACCGACACGTTCATTTACTTTGTGCACTACAAGTCCCTTTCGATTGTCTTGCTAGTCTTGCCTTAGGATCAGTTTTAAGACTAAGACGTCTGACCAACTCGATGTGCAATAACATGGTCGTGCTATAATGCTAACGTGTATTTCGATCGAGGCAGTGTCTCATCGCTTATGTACTTGACCGAACTTCAACTCGGGACGGCAGGGTCGTGCCATACTCTATTCGTGATTTCAACGTATTCGAGATAGTGCTTCGCCGAGGAGCAACTTATGCGAACTCGACCGTGCCAAGACTTTGACTTAAACTCAAGTGCCTCTAGACCAATTCTCGTGCCAGCGACGTCAAGGGAATGACTCGTGCAGGTCGTGCCTCTAGACCTTACTTAGACTTGTTCGTGCATCAAGATTTAGGCCGTGCCTCGCAACTTACCAAGACTTATCCATGCTACCGCCTTGCGGTCTTCCTGCTCGACTCATAAACCAACTTAGACAAGACTTGTCAAACCTAGTGTCGATTCATGAACATCCTGACGCCAAGTATCGTGCCAAGCACGGTGCCTATGCTGCAGCCCAATCTTAGGCCCCGACATTGTGTTACCGACTAGACCTGCATTCAAGTTCTAGACCCAATCCAAAGGCATACACGCGGTTTGCCGCTATTCTGCCGACCCATCTACATGAGTGGTCACTAGCAATGTCAAGCTATCTTGGATCTCGGCTCGGGGATATCGGCCCGTCCCTACACGGGTAGCTAGCCCGGAGGCGCCGAATTCTCCCATGCGGTTATCCAGCATCCTACTTGAGCCTCACTCGCTTCTCCCGGGCCGACATGATCCCGGTGCCCCGGCGATCACTCGAGAAGACCTAACCTTGTCGACAAGTTGTCCAATGACCATGCAAGACTCAACCCGATCTATCAAATCCTTCCTTAACATGACCATACTTTCCAACTTCTATCGAGACTCCCAAGTAGCGGGACCGATCTCGCGTGCTTGCTTATCCAGACTTATCGAGACTTAGCGAGACTCCCAAGTAGCGGGACCGATCTCGTGTGTTTTCTTTCGAGACATAGCGAGACTCCCAAGTAGCGGGACCGATCTCGTGTGCGGGACTTATCAAGACTTAACGAGATTCCCAAGTAGCGGGACCGATCTCGTGTGAACGAGGCTTATCGAGACTTAACGAGACTCCCAAGTAGCGGGACCGATCTCGTGTGTTTCCTTGTCGAGACATAGCGAAACTCCCAAGTAGCGGGACCGATCTCGGCGACAACCAGTCGTGTGGACTTCCTTTGTCCGTGGCATGCTTTTCACTAAACCGACCGTGGCTCGTGCCTTAGACAGACCTGGTTCTCTAGGCGACGCTATCACTCAAGTCATATACTTTATACGACGAGCCTTGTTCTCGAGGGACTATGCGACTTGACAACCGCAGATAGAGCGGGACAGTGCTAGAAATAACTCAGATCGACCGGCATAACTTTGCCTAACTTATTCGCGCAACGACTTGACGTGCAAAGGCTATGACAAGCCTTGGACGACGGGACCGTGCATGCTTTATTAAGCATTCGTGCGGGCGACGTCTATGACTTAGGTCAATTCGAGCGTTGAGGAAACTTAGCAACTTAGGCCAACTTCCTTCTCCCAAGCCACGGGAACGAAGGATCGAGTGTCATTTTAAAAGCACGCTGAACCGACTTCTAAGCAGACCATGGGACCATTTTCCATGTTCTAAGACATTTCGACCCGTCGGAATTATTCTCTTAGCTATGTGGATGCATCTCTTTAATCATCAAGCCTAACTTGTGCAAGTTGAAAACATGCGAGTTATTAAGTGAAGGCTAAGATGAGACAAGTTCACCGAAACTACCCCACCTGAGCGAGGAGTCACCTCGACCGAACGAGCCTTCGAGCAGCCGTTGCAAGGCTAAGTCCGAACGTCGTCGGCGTTTCGATTCCTCCGATTGACTTTGCGGAATGGGGCAGTACAACATACACCACTCAGAACAAGTCTCGTCCTCGAGACTTTCCTGAAGGCAAGCCATCCTACCATTTCTATGGCCAAGACTTAATCGAGCCTAGACACGGAACTATAACAGTCGTGCAGGTACGTCAGAACTAATCGTATCCACTCCGCCTACGCGTTTCCTCGATTCGGAGCCACGCTCGCACGACTATCAATCTTTCCCTTTTAACGCGATCTCAAATCCTCGAAACTCTTCCATTCCTCAAGTCTTGCTTGAACTCAACGTATCACTTGGCTGGATCATGCACGCATTCCAGGCGTCCCCAAAATATATGCATTCAGCCAAGCCGCATGATAGAGAATTCGTCGTTCTCACTCGAGTCGCATCGTCCACATATTCAGGCGTCCCTGAAATATATGCATGTCAGCCGAATCTCGTGAGCAGGGTTTCCTATTCTTGAATCATTTCATCCATCCACACCAATCCTCAAGATCAATCTTTCGATTGCTAACTCTTGAAACATGGACGTCTCGCCTACCCGCTAGGCCATTTCTCAAGGCTAAGTCAATGTCAGGATTAGAATCATAGTTCCCCAACAATAATGCCAACACTGACCCCAATCCTAGGGTCAAACCATAGTCGGTAGTACGGGATTTTCTACCCAAGCTCGCGTCACTCAGATTTCTAAACATCGAGCACGATCACCTAATTCGCATAAGGCACTCGTTGCGCATATTCGATTCCATTCAATTCACCAATTCTAACCAATTCATGTATTTGATCACGAGGTCATCTAGCTCGACAATACGTTGCGCCCCAATCTCACACGAGTCTAATTATCCACGGTGGTTCATGAATCACCGTGCAACGCTCCCGCGGAATAATTATTCTCATCGGGACGTAACTCTTGTTTGAGTCTAGACTATTTCATTCTCGATACGCGGATTGGACCTACTTAATTCTCAAATTCAATCGTCAAGCACACTGAGTCATTCTCGAGTCCACCTTCGCGTCAAACCACAAGTCGATGCATCAAATTGCCACGCCATACAAGTTCGATCACCTCCGCTATATGAATCACCATACCAGCGCTCACGCGGAGTGATCGTCCTAATCGGTGTGACGCATGTGCGAGGCTGGAGTAGCGCTCGCATAAGACAAGAACGTCAACGTTGTGGTTATCGACGAAGCAAATCCAAACATTTCATTTTTCTCCAAGCCAAGATCTCAGTTTGATAGTCCGTTTGTCATTCGTTCAACTAGAAAATCCTCGAGCCAAGTCTATATTTTCCTCGACGTGTTCCAACATCCTGAGGATAGCATCCAGCGGAACAATGATATTTTGCACGATCGTCATTCCTTGAATCAGAGTACCCCCGAGTTATCGCACATCGATCTTTGATACGCCTCAATACCATCGATGATGTACGTAACCTGACGATCTTCCTTTGCAACGAACTCCGAGTCGTACAACTGATGCTATTGTCCGAACTGGATATACCACAATTCCATTCGATCAATTTCGAAATCACCAGTGCGATCCTCTAGCTTCCTCGATCAAGACATACATTTTGATTCATCGTTCCGAATCGTTTCCTAACTCGCGTTGCTCATTCACAAGTTGTCCGAACGACATCTCGTTCGGGGCATTCGAAGTCACGATCAACTAAACGTGACGCGTTCTAAGGCTTTGCGCGATCGCATCGCCTTGCCGACATACTCGTTGTTACTCGTAATCCTCAATTTTCGCCCGAGTGATTTCCAAGACAAACCATACACCACTCAGGATTCGAACCATCCGATTTAGTCCTCAATCACGTTTGCATCACTCGCTTAGACATCTTTCAGATTCGTTCGACGAATCTCTAGCGTAATCGCTCACATCGCATCGACGCACTAAGTCATTCGCACTATTCCTCAAAATCCAAACCAATCTTCCGTGCACGCCAAAGCATTAGTTCGATAGCGTTCCTATCGATATACACTCTAAGTGCATCTCCGTTCCCGACCGAACGATACTAAATATCGCTCGCAACTCGTTTGCACCAAAAGGTCGAGGTGCGCGACACGCGGCACAACTTAGCCAAAAGACCGTGTGCATAGCCATCCCGTGCGGACTATATTCCAAGTTTGCACGCTCAATTGCTAGGTCGACGCAGGACTAGTTAGGCACGCACGCGACATCTTAACTTAGCATGTGTTTTCTATCAAGTCAAGTTTGACACCGTTTGGCACAAAGGCCTACCGATGCGTCCGGCAATAGCCTACCGATGCGTTCGATTGAACGCTTGTACGAGCTTTTGAAAATATTTAGACTTACTGTATGGACATGCCGAGGGACATTTGAGAGAGAGCGCACACTTCTTTTCCCATGAACGAGCTTTCAAAACTGAGAAATTCCAACTTGAAGTCCAAGGACGTAAAGCCGTGCTCTGATACCATTATGTCACGTCCCGATCCCGTAGGAGCCATCGTCATCGCTAAGGCGTGATGCCGCACGAGCCTAGATTGCGCTCGTGCAAGGCGGTCCCATAACGGCCGATTACAGCGGCGGCGATGGAGTCGTCGCACAGAAGTCCCAAGCAGAAATATTGAAACATGCAGCAAAAATTTGAAGGCAAAACACAAGTTACTCAAAAGAACACTTTATTTATATTGAACAATCAGATTACAATAGGCGCAAGGCCATGATTACAAGTCTCTCGTGCTCACTTTTCTCTCATTTTACATGTCACTCTGCTCTCTCTCATCTCTCGATACAATGCTTGAGCCAGCGGAAGCTTCGGAAGGCAATGTCCATACATTATGTCCCGTATAAGTCTTTGACTCCACGCGGCTGCACGCTTCGAGTCGCCAAGGAACTCCGTGCCTCGACGCATCCAAGCGAGCTCCGCGCCACGAGCTCCTTCCTGTGCCTGCACATGAAAACTGTGTGGGTGTCAGTACTCAACTGTACTGGTGGAGTGAGCTCCTCGCCCACCCATACAAAACCGACACGTTCATTTACTTTGTGCATTACAAGTCCCTTTCGATTGTCTTACTAGTCTTGCATATCAGTTTTAAGACTAAGACGTCTGACCAACTCGATGTGCAACGACATGGTCGTGCTATAATGCTAACGTGTATTTCGATCGAGGCAGTACATCATCGCTTATGTACTTGACCGAACTTCAACTCGGGACGGCAGGGTCGTGCCATACTCTATTCGTGATTTCAACGTATTCGAGATAGTGCTTCGCCGAGGAGCAACTTATGCGAACTCGGCCGTGCCAAGACTTTGACTTAAACTCAAGTGCCTCTAGACCAATTCTCGTGCCAGCGACGTCAAGGGAATGACTCGTGCAGGTCGTGCCTCTAGACCTTGCTTAGACTTGTTCGTGCATCAAGATTTAGGCCATGTCTCGCAACTTACCAAGACTTATCTATGCTACCGCCTTGCGGTCTTTCTGCTCGACTCATAAACCAACTTAGACAAGACTTGTCAAACCTAGTGTCGATTTCATGAACATCCTGACGCCAAGTATCGTGCCAAGCACGGTGCCTATGCTGCAGCCCAATCTTAGGCCCCGACATTGTGTTACCGACTAGACCTGCATTCAAGTTCTAGACCCAATCCAAAGGCATACACGCGGTTTACCGCTATTCTGCCGACCCATCTACATGAGTGGTCACTAGAAATGTCAAGCTATCTTGGATCTCGGCTCGGGGATATCGGCCCGTCCCTACACGAGTAGCTAGCCCGGAGGTGCCGAATTCTTCCATGCGGTTATCCAGCATCCTACTTAAGCCTCGCTCGCTTCTCCCGGGCCGACATGATCCCGGTGCCCCGACGATCACTCGAGAAGACCTAACCTTGTCGACAAGTTGTCCAATGACCATGCAAGACTCAATCCGATCTATCAAATCCTTCCTTAACATGACCATGCTTTCCAACTTCTATCGAGACTCCCAAGTAGCGGGACCGATCTCGCGTGCTTGCTTATCCAGACTTATCGAGACTTAGCGAGACTCCCAAGTAGCGGGACCGATCTCGTGTGTTTTCTTTCGAGACATAGCGAGACTCCCAAGTAGCGGGACCGATCTCGTGTGCGGGACTTATCAAGACTTAACGAGATTCCCAAGTAGCGGGACCGATCTCGTGTGAACGAGGCTTATCGAGACTTAACGAGACTCCAAAGTAGCGGGACCGATCTCGTGTGTTTTCTTGTCGAGACATAGCGAGACTCCCAAGTAGCGGGATCGATCTCGGCGACAACCAGTCGCGTGGACTTCCTTTGTCCGTGGCATGCTTTTCACTAAATCGACCGTGGCTCGTGCCTTAGACAGACCTGGTTCTCTAGGCGACGCTATCGCTCAAGTCATATACTTTATACGACGAGCCTTGTTCTCGAGGGACTACGCGACTTGACAACCGCAGCTAGAGCGGGACAGTGCTAGAAATAACTCAGATCGACCGGCATAACTTTGCCTAACTTATTCGCGCAACGACTTGACGTGCAAAGGCTATGCCAAGCCTTGGACGACGGGACCGTGTATGCTTTATTAAGCATTCGTGCGGGCGACGTCTATGACTTAGGCCAATTCGAGCGTTGAGGCAACTTAGCAACTTAGGCCAACTTCCTTCTCCCAAGCCACGGGAACGAAGGATCGAGTGTCATTTTAAAACCACGCTGAGCCGACTTCTAAGCAGACTGTGGGACCATTTTCCATGTTCTAAGACATTTCGACCCGTCTGGATTATTCCCTTAGCTATGTGGATGCGTCTCTTTTATCATCAAGCCTAACTTGTGCAAGTTGAAAATATGCGAGTTATTAAGTGAAGGCTAAGATGAGACAAGTTCACCGAAACTACCCCACCTGAGCGAGGAGTCGCATCGACCGAGCGAGCCTTCGAGCAGCCGTTGCAAGGCTAAGTCCGAACGCTGTCGGCGTTTCGATTCCTCCGATTAACTTTGCGGGACGGGGCATTACACCGCCTAGCCCGCCGCCTAGGGGGGTTTTGGTGCGGTGGACGGACGCCTAGGACGATTTTTTACAACACTGGAGTACGCGCCACCAAAGAAGATAGGGAGTGGCTTTCGAGTCTCGTTCCATGCGGAGGAGATAGCGAATGTGACAGCTTTCTGGGAGAACGCGTTGGTCCTGTACGTGCTGGAGAACAAGCCTTTCTATGGGCAGATCCGGGCGTATGCGACACGTGTTTGGCAGCCTAAAGGAAGCATGAAAATATTTGCGAGAGAGAATGGCTTCTACTATGTGAAGTTCAGACTGGCGGAAGACGTCACCAGGATTATCCAAGGAGGGCCTTGGACATTTGATGGCAGGCTGATCATTCTGAAAGAGTGGACTCAGGAATTGCGGTGTGAGAAGGAAGTCCTTAATGCTATCCATGTTTGGATCCGCTTCCCGGAGTTCCCAGTCCGATATTGGAGTATTCTCTTGCTTATGAGGCTAGCCAGCCTGGTGGACAAACCGATTAAGGCTGATAATACTACAGCATTTCGATCGAGGCTGATGTATGCTCGGATGTTCGTAGAGATCAGGGCCGGTGGAGAGCTTCCGAGCCTGTTGGAGTATGAAGTCCCATCTGGAGAGATTCTAACCTAGAAAATTGAGCATGAATGGATACCACCTGCCTGTTCACATTGTGCCTGTTTCGGGCACCTCGCCAGTACTTGCTCTACCGGAGGACAGAAGACGGTGACCCCTCCAGCGCCAACTGAGGAACCTGGAATATCAAGGACGATGGAGACTGCTAGTGGGGACGAGAGAGCTAAGGAGGTCCTGCAGGAAGGGGACCGACAGATGGAGGATGCCAGTGGACTGAGTCTGACTATCTCACCTCAGACAGTGCACACCAGTGGGGCTATGGTGACTGTCCCACCTCAGCCGATACATCCCAGTGGGGCTATGATCACTTTCACCACACATAGTATGGTCACCAGAGGCAAGTCGGCATCGGGACGAGAGCATAGAAGAGATGGAGGTACTTCCTAGGAGAGAATGTATAGCAAGAAGAGACATGTTGGCCCTCTACGCGACGGGCACCCCCGGGAGGAGGGCCGCTCACCTGGCCACGGTGAGCCGCTTTGTGTGGACAACCCGGCTTGGGCCCTGATGGTCTCTCAAACGGCGAACCAGCATTCCACCACTCCTGGGTTGGAGGAGGACATGGCGTTGACGGACGTGGTACCATCCCCGGGTACTGGTCCAGAAGGTATTTAGGGGACCCACCATCTTAATAATTAATGGCGGTTATCTCCTGGAATGTCAGGGGTGCATGCTCCTTAGGAAGATGGAGAGAGATTTGTGAGATCCTACGCAGAGAGAAGTGCGACATCTCTGTATTGCTAGAGACTAAGATTAAAGGAGAGAAGACACTATCCCGACGGACTCCCCCCATTGGACCCAACTTCACAATCTGGCGCTTTGTGACATGGTTAGGATCTGAGTCAGATGGAATAACAACAGCTGGGACAGGGATATGGTCTTGATGTCGGAGCAGCTGATAGCCATCTCCCTCTCTAATGAAGGTGGTTTCAGGTTCTTACTATGGGCGGTCTATGGCCACAATGACAGGTGACGTCGGGAGGACCTTAGGCGGGATCCTTGTTAGCAATTCGGCAAACGAAAAAAAATCGGGACGACAAAAGTACGAGTATAAATCGGCTAAGTGCAAATAAAATACGTTCAAAAATTCGGTCAAAAATTCGAAAAATTGAAATATTGAGGTTAGAAACTTCACATTTTTAAATAGGTTGTCAAATTTGGTTAATTAAACAGATTTCCAGCATATTTTTTGTGCCAAATTTTTCAATAATTTATACAGAACACGTTTAAAACTCCGCATGCTTAAAATTTATGTACTGATTTTGATCTGTCAAAAGTACGCAAGTATTATACGTTTATGAAAGATACGGAAAAATTCGCGTATAGTACGAGTTTTATTCGGGTGATTGCTAACAAGGGGCGGGATATAGCTAAAGTGGCTGCTACTGCTGACTCATTGCATCTTCCGCTGCTCCTGATGGGTGATTTCAACGCTCTCCTTCACAGAAGGGAGAAGGTGGGAGGCAGACCTGTCCCAGATTAGATCCTGTATGATTTTCAGAGGTGTCTTCTTCAGTCCGAGTTACAAGATTTGGAGCAAACTGGGCACATCTGGACTTGACATAACAAAGATGTCATCAACAGAGTTGCTTGTTAGCTGGAGAGAGCTCTGGAAAATGGTGAGTGGTTCTATTGCTTCCCAAACTCTGTAGCAGAGGGCCTGGCTGCTGGGACAAACGATCATTCCCCTATCAGGGTTGGTTTCACAGAGCGGCCTACCTGAAAGTCACGGCCTTTCCGGTACAACAACAGCCGGTTTCTTTCTGGAGGGTACTCTGAGGCTTAGCCAGCTTGAGGGTACGACACCGTACCGCATGGTCCACATCCTCAAGCGCACAAAGGAGGCGGAACTCAGGACCATCCAGAATTCCATACAATCCGATATGATGAATGGGCCCCTAGCGGCTATGGAGAAGGAACTGATCGGGGAAGTCAACATACTCCGGTTGCAGAAAGAGATTAGTACGGCCCAATGCGCTAAATGCTCCTGGCTCAAGGAAGGCGACCGCTGCTCCAAGTTCTTCTATGATGTTATCCGGACCAGACAGCACAGGAATAGTCTCTCCCACCTGCTTGATGGTGAGGGCAAACTGGTAGGAGAGCCGTCAGAGATCCAAAGGGAGACTGTCAGGTACTACACTGAGTTATATTTTCAGACTGACTATCTCTCTGTGTTTCCGGATATCACTACAAAGAAGCTAATAACGCCCCTATGGGAATAGCCAATTACTCGCGCCGGTCTCTTTGGCGGAGGTGGAGGCTATCATCATGAAGACGGACCCCAACAAGGCCCCGGGGCCAGATGGATTTAGCAGTGGGTTCTACAAACGTCGCTGGGATATACTGAAGGTTCCGATGCTTGAGGCGGTCCAGGAGTTCTTTTCGGAGGGAAAGTTGTTGAAGGAGCTGAACCACACTTTCCTAACTCTTGTGCCTAAGAAATGAGCGACCTCGCTGGCGGACTTTCGGCCTATAGCGTGCTGTAATTATCTCTATAAAATAATTACGCACCTTATGTGTCGACGCATGGAGAGGATTATGCAGGACTTGGTCTCTCCGAACCAGACGACTTTCATCAAGGGGAGATCGATTGTAGAGCAGTCTTCTGGCGCATGAGATGGTGAGGGGCTTCAATAAACTAGGAGGGGAGAAGGCGTATGTGAAACTTGATCTGAGGAAGGCCTATGACATGGTCAATAGGGACTTCCTGTGCCACCTGATGTTAGCCTGGAATTCGATGAGCGGTAGGTAGCAAGGATTAGATAGTGCATCTCGACTCCTACCTTCTCCGTCCTTATTCAGGGTACTCCGTATGGATTCTTCCACAGCAATAGAGGACTCTGGCAAGGCGACCCTCTGTCCCCTTACTTGTTCACACTCGTCATGGAGTACTTCACTTGCCTGATAGATATGGCGGTGCACAGTGGGAAGCTGGTCCCGTTGTTCAAGAGGATCGAACCCCCGGTCACTCACCTATCTATGATGATGATCTCCTGGTCTTCCTCCAGCCCTGTATGGAAGGAATGGCAACGATCTCTGGGATAATGGGAGAAATGGATAAACTCTTCGGGCTACAACTGAATCGCGAGAAGATCCGTGTCTACTTCAGCTCCCTCTGCTCACTGAAGGAGGAACGTGCGGAAGCTCTGGACTTTGATAGAGGCAACCTCCCGGTGAAATATCTAGGGGTGCCTCCGACAGTCAATTATGCGAGGGATCTGGACTGTCAGTCTGGTGGAGTATGTCCAGATGAGGGTTGAAGGGCGGCAGGCTGCCGGCCTGTCGTTTGGTGGACGCATTGAGTTAGTAAGATCGGTCATCTCGGCACTGGCACTTTTCTGGCTCCAGTCTATTCTAGTCCATGTCGCCACCATCCGGAAAGTAGAGAGCATTTGCGCCAACTTCATCTGGAGAGGGGACATGCATGCGATCTTTTGGGAGCAGCTCTGCCGCCCTCGGGAGGAGGGAGGGGTGGGACTTAGACCCCTGTTGTCTGTCAGGGAGGCCTCTGGTCTGAAGTTGGCATGGAGGTTCATCAAAGGGGGGTCGTTACGGGCTGATTGGATGGCCAGTCGGTATGTGATGGGGGGGCAACTTCTGGACATGCTCCCTCAACAACAACCACTCTGTCACTTTCAAGCATATTCTGCGACACAGAGGTGTACTCAAATCTTCCATCCGGAGGACTATGAGAGATTGAGCTGGGATTGACCCCTAGCGAGATCCATGGTTAGAGCGTCAATCTCTGTTCGATATACTGGGGGACCGGACACACAGGGAGGCTGGCAGGGGGTTGGCTTGTCAACATATCATTAGAAATAGAGTGTGGAGACCAGAGGTGTACCATCATACTTTGGAGCTTGCAGAGGCTATCCGCACGGTGGATATTGATCCGAGTCGGCCAGCAGACTGTTGGACCTGGAATCCGCCGGGAGCTACGGGAGGTACCAGGGAGTTCTGGTTCGTTAGCTGCTACAACCTTGTGCGTCGTACGTATCCTACTAGTGCGGACTATGACTTCATCTGGTGCAAGAGAATGGCCCGCAAGATGCAGTTGTACGTCTACAGGTTGCTGCTTAGCCGTCTGCTGACAAGGGACAGACTCATCTCCTTTGGGATCCAAGTCCCAAATCCGAAGTGTACACTATGTGAAGTGGAAGATGAGTCTATGAGACACTTATTCTTTGAGTGCGAGGTATCCTGGTATATACGGACTGAGCAGTGCCGCAGAGCGCTGGGAGATTGTGACACTGGGAGAGAGATCGGAGACATCATTACCGGAATACGAGGCCGAAGAGGAAGGGGGAAGACATGGTTCAAGACTGCCAGATTACGACTTGCAGCCTCCGTCTGGCATGTTTGGAGGGAACGGAATCGTCGTATTTTCGAGGGACTAACCACCCCTCCTATAGGCATTCTACATAATATAGAATTTGATGTAAATGCCATGGCACCCTAATTGGGTGTGGGATTACCCCATGATTGTAAGATTGTATGAGTTGATTTTGAAATAAAATTTACCCTTTTTCCAATATATATATATATATATATATATATATTTTTCCAATATATATATATATATATATATATATATATATATATATATATATATATACACACACACACACACACTATTTACCTGGTTCTAAATATATATATATATATGTGTGTGTGTGTGTGTATACAAAAAAATTTGAGGCATGGAAATAACCTTACCTCATACAAGTGGGGGGGGGGAGGGGGAGATAGCCCTTTCCACGGTCGCCAAAGTTGGTTACAGTTGAACTAGAAAAATTAAAAATTACTAAAAAAAACGTGGTAGGGAGAATATAAACACTTGTTAGTTCAGTTGATTACTACCGCTATTACCGCTCAACTAGTTCACTTGATTATGTTTTAACATTTTTTTTTTAGTTTTAATATATTATTTGGTTTTATTTCTTATATTACTAATTTATTTATTTCTTTATGTATACTTTTGTTATTTATTATTTTTGTGCCTCACTTCGTCCGGACGCGCGTCTTAAGTGTGCCTTGCGCCTCGTGCGATATTAATTCTTTGCATCTCAAGTGCGCATTGCGCCTTTGACTACCTCGTTTCAAAGAATTGCCTATCTGTTGATGACAATATTGAATATTCTGATATTGAGTTGGATTACTCTTTATTGCATTAGGACTGCTTTATCATTCATCTAGCGGCTTTCCTAAATATTGATTGAGCATTTATTGCCGATTACCATAGGGTTGTCATGATGATTTGATATAACTGAGTTAAACTTCGCACTAATTTGACACAGAGTAATCTCTAGAACCAAACTGCAGCTCGGAATAAAAGGATGCCATCTCCAGATGGTAATGCTTTTCGTCTTCACTTCTGAATTGCATTCTTCTGCAGAATCCTGTCATACAAGGCATATTTGGAAGAGAGATGCAATTTGCCTAAACCTCTGAATCATTGTGGAATTTAAGAATACCATGTAGCTTCTATTGAAATGAAATTTGAAATTTTAACTTCACCAACTCTTCTCAAAGTGTCTTTCAGCACACAACACGAAATACCTAGCTTCAATAATTTATAGTTTTAGACCCCACCAATCTGTGTGGGAGACCTTTTTTTTCATCTCTCTAAAAATATATTCATGACAAACATTCCATTTATATCTTTTGCTGCACATATAACCTGGTTAAAAAGGTACCATGAATCAATATCTCTAAGTTATTTTCCATGAGACTCAACACGACCCTACGTAAATGTAAGACTGCACTAAAATGTTGATATCACACCAATAACATAATTGTTCCCCCTAGCCCACAAGTCTGCTAGGATGTAACACGTGCATGGACCACATGTGCATTATCACTTTGTGCAACATGCCAAAATGGTAGACCTGGACATGCACATAAGATCCAATCACTCAATTATAAACCAATCGAATGCTTTGTAATGCTCTGGTCCGCACGGTGCATTTTCATGGCTAGTTGGTTCGAGGAAACCTTGTTGGACTTGGAATTTTTGCGGAAGGATTGTTCAGAAGGCTGTGGGGTCGTGGCGGGAGGTTATCTTGACAATGTAAGTAGTGTGAGTCCTTCGAAGATATTTTAGCTTCACGCTTAATAAAAAAGATTGTATGCTATGCTTGCTTGTTGAGTTGATGAATGATATCTAGCATGAAAATTCAGAAAGAAAATAAAAGATAAATAATCACATGATCAGTAAACTGTTGCGAATCAATATATGAATTGTGTATTGCTGCAACTTGGACAGGTGAAACAAAGTCCCAAATACTTGGACAGTGAAAATATATGATGCACAGATGATAAGTCCCAAGAATTGGACGGTTAATATATCGAGCTACAGCTCGAAGCGTATATGGTATCAAAGATACGGAAAGAATTGAGTAATCACATTCTATTAACTGGTGTTGTGTAGAATATTGATTACATTAAGACCCTAGATTGGGAAGATAGTATTGCGAGCTACGGCTCAAGGTAAACATGGCAAGGCAAATGAGAATTGTGACATATTTACTTTAGTTTCCATTACCATGCATTATATATTTTCTTTATAGCTAAGTTGTATTTACTTGCATGATCATGGACAACTTGTGCACAAGATTCAGTTCCTCGAACGGTACTCCGAGGCTACGGACCAGATTCGGCCTAGGTAGGAACAAGGAATGGTGCCGACGTAATGGCATCGGAATTGCGGAACTTTTAGTGGGACTTGCTACCTTGCACTGAAAGGGGCGTTGAAATTCCATAGTGTTGAAGTAGTAGCACGGTGATTCAGAAACCTCACATGAGTTCTGTCACGCCCCGATTCGCCAAATCGTTCGTCCTCGCATCGATTCAAGACGAATCAATCGTCCTCACTGCGGCGTGGTGCCTTACAAGTCCAAATTGAATTTGTACAAGACAAGAACGTGCATTTGATAATTCTTTTGAGACAACAAGTTAAAATTAAACAGTGCAGATAGTTGAAGATGCGATATAGAAAAAAATAAGCTTTTCATTGATAAGACTTGCAAACGATGTTCATGATCATTTTTACATTACATATGTCGTTGCGGCTACATTCATTGAAATAACAAAAGAAAAACACTCGACAAGCTGCCATGAAATAATCATTGTCGTTACATACATTCATGCCCCTTTATACATTAAAACTAAAAGCCTTCGAGATGAATTGGCTTCAAAATACTTCAAAATAGAAGAGCTTCGAGCCGCCTCCCTTTCTTCAGCTTCAGTCTAGTCTCGTGCTCCCGTAGCGCGCTTGTCACCTAGGGAGTTGGGGATTAGTACACTTGGAAATGCACTAGTGAGCGGGACGAACCCATTCGTCTAAATCGACACTGCTTATTAAGGATTTGCATGCATCGAAGTTGTCTTTCTATTTAGAACTAGATAATTTGCAATTCATACAGTAAACACAGTAATTTTTGACATTTCTTACCACGGTCGTGCTCGTTCCTTGCATAAAACAGATATAATACTTATCACCTGCACAAGACAATAGGTGAGCATACAATCTATCTTATATGCGATCATTGGTGATATCGACACCATGAAGGACGATTACATAGCATTGCGACGCACCCTATCAGCCCAGGTTGTAAGCCCGACTGGAGATCTCGAAATGTCTCACACCGAAGCACGATTTCATAATTTTCTCCTAGGCTGATTCGGTTCCAGTGTCCCGGATACCGTTTCGAGGAAAGCTAACCATGTGCACAAGTTATCCATGACCATGTGAATGCGTGAACAGTGTTATCTATGCGACAGATGCATGACATAAACAGAATTAAGCTATATAACCCATAACTCATGCAACAATTAATTCTTTGCCTCAAAGTCGTATTTTCTAATTTGCTACTCGCAGGCACCATACCACGAATTGATGTTTCAATGCCTTTTCCTTTCAACAATTTTTCCGGTTTCGAACCAAACTGCTCGCCTCGATGCAGGGCGTTAAGCTAATGTCTCTATGCCTAGTTTATACTAGTTACATTACAGTTATCCCATGTTCTTTATCTTAGTGGCACAGCATATTTCAACCAGCATCATCGATTTGAACGTTTGAACATTAAAAATTTGTTGACGGAAAAGAGTAGAAAAGAATGAGCCGAACCACCCACCTAAAAGAAATGAGCCAAGAGTAGGGGATCGCTTCGCAACAATCAAACCAATTACACGAGCTCCTGAAATTAGCACGAACATCATATTAGAATCCTTCTTCAATCCTTCCCTTCAAAATTTTCAAAGACGCATTTAGAAATCGACGCGAAAGTACACTCATCAAAACCAAGCAACAAAAACATCAAGAGAACCCAAGGAAACCAACAGCAGATCGATCCCATCGAAAGGACTCTTATATAGAGCTCACTCGGCAAGACACAGTCCGCTGCATCTAGGACTTATTCCAACAAAAGTCGATCCATTTGTTGGAACGGTTCTCATATCATTCGTCCAAATTAATTTTATTGATGCCAAAGATTTTCTTATACCAAATTCGTTGCTGAGTCAGACTAACCATCTATGTTCCCGACCATGTCTGACTTGCCACGAGCTTATTACATAGTGCTTCGTCCAAACAGGAGCGGGACACTACATAATATATCACTAAAAAAAAAGTTTCATCCCGAAACTTAAGAACAAGGGTCCGACCTCTAGTTAACGAATAACGAAGATATTTCTCCTTCGTCTCTGACTCTAACTCCCATGTCGATTCCTCAGCTGAATGTTCCGTCATAACACACGAACAAGGACATCGACTGATTATAAAAGACCTTTTCTTTATGATCCAAAATTTGCACAAGCTCCTCCGAGTATGACAAGTCGGCACGCAGCTCCAACTGATCGAAGCTAACCACGTGACTTGGATCATGCACGTACTTCCGAAGTTGGGAGACGTGAAAGACGTCGTGCACTTCAACCAGGGCAGGGGATGCGCAATCCGATAAGCAACAACTGCCATTCTCTCGATAACTTCGAAGGAGCCTACAAATCTTGAACTTAGCTTTCCCTTAACAGCCGTCACCTTTAGAAACACATGGTCCCCGACCAGAAACTCTAGTGGTCGTCGACGAGTGTCCGCATAGCTCTTCTACCGACTGTGCGATGCGGAGTCTGTCCCCTATCATACAAACCTTCCCAACGTCTTGTTCTACAAGTTCTGACCCGAGAACCTGTCGATCCCCTACTTCATCCCAGCATATCGGAGATCGGCACTTCCCCCCGTAGAGCGTCTTATATGGAGTCATCTAGATGCTTGATTGATAACCGTTGTTATACACAAACTCTGCTAGTGGCAAATGCGTGTTCCAAATAGTCTTCATATCTATCGCACGCAGACGCAGCATATCTTCTAATATCTGGTTCATCCTCTCTGTCTGACCATCAGTCTAGGGATGGTATGCGGTACTAAATTCAGCTTGGTTCCTAGTGCCGCTTGCAGGCTCGTCCACAAACGCGACAAGAATCGTCCGTCTCTGTCCGAAACGATCGTCGACGGTACTCCATGAAGTCGAACAATCTCATCGATGTAAATCTGTGACAACCGAACAACACTCCAGGACACTTTGATAGCGATGAAATGAGCAGACTTGGTCAATCAATCAACAATGGCCCAAATCGCGTCATTTTCCGTGGCGTCTTCGGAAAGCCCACGATAAAATCCATGGAGATGTCGTCCCACTTCTATTTTGAAATGGCGAGGTTCTGCAGCTCCCCCTACATAGCCGTTGGTGCTCGGCCTTCACTTGTTGACAGGCCACGCACTGTGACACAAAAGTTGCCATATCTTTCTTCATGTCATGCAACTAAAAATTCGTGCGCAAATGCTTATACATCTTGGTGCTTCCAGGATGCAACGAGTACTTCGTATAGTGAGCCTCCATCAGAATTTCTTTTCTAAGTTCGGCATTGTCAGGCACGCATATCCTTCCCTTCACCCGCATCACCCCGTCTTCGTCCTCCGCAAAGTCGGTCGCCTTTTCTGTTGAAACCAGCTCATGCATCTTCAGGAATGGGTTGTCCTTATGTACGGTATTTATCTTGTCGCGCAAGCTCGATTCGAGGTGTAATTGAGCCAACTGCGCCCTTCGATATCGAACTCGGAGTTCGATACCCATTTATGATAAGTCTCGTTGTATATCCCGATTGATAGCCAGCCATCTTACTAACATTCTGCTCAGAGCATCCGCTACGACGTTTTCCTTACCCGGCATGTACTCGATCGTCAGATCATAATCCTTGATGAGTTCGAGCGAACGCCGCTGCCGTAAGTTCAAGTCTCGTTAAGTGAAAATGTACTTGAGGCTTTTGTGATCCGTATAAGATGCTGCAAGCCACACCATAGTGATAGTATCGCCACAATTTCAACACGAACACAATCGTCGCCAATTCCAAATTATGCGTAGGATAATTCTTTTCGTGTTGCTTCAACTGTCTCGAAGCAAAATAGATCACCTTATCCCTTTGCATGAGCACGCACCCTAAGCCAATTCTCGATGTATTGTTGAATATCTAAAACTCTTCTGGCCCATCAGAAAGTGCAAGGATTGGAGCTGAGACGAGCTGTTACTTTAATTCCTGGAAGCTAGTTTTACAGTCGCCGTTCCACTCAAATGCGACTCATTTCTGGGTGAGACGAGTCAAAGGCGACGCAATTTTGAAAAAGTCTCTTACAAATCTTCGGTAGTAGCCCGCCAAGCTGAGGAAACTACGGATGTCGCCTGCCGAGGTAGGTCGTTTCCACTCGACTATTGCTTCAATCTTCTTCGGGTTGACCGTGACGCCTTCTGCCAAAACAACGTGCCCAAGGAACGTCACGCTACTCATCAAGAACTCACATTTACTCAATTTGGCTTATAGTTGATGTTCACGCAAAGTCTATAGCACCGTCTTCAAATGCTCTGCACGCTCTTCCTTGCTTTTTGAATAGATGAGAATATCGTCAATGAATACGACTACAAATTTTTCTATGAACGATCGGAAGTCTCGGTTCATTAGATCCATGAAGGCGGCGGGGGCGTTTGTCAAACCGAACGGCGTGCCTAGAACTCGTAGTGGCAGTATCGAGTTCGGAAGGCGGACTTCGGCATGTCCTCGGGCTTGATCTTCAACTGATGGTAGCCTGAACGGAGATCAATCTTGGAAAATATTGTGGCCACTTGCAGTTGATCGAACAAGTCGTCGATCCTCGACAACGGGTACTTGTTTTGCACAGTGGCCTTGTTGAGCTCTATGTAGTCGATACATAGTTGCATCGACCCATCTTTCTTTTTCACGAACAGGACTGGGGCACCCTACGGAGAGACGCTAGGGCAATTTATCCGCGGTCTAACAGCTCTTGTAGTTGTACCTTCAGTTCCTTCAGTTCTGACGGCGCCATTCGGTAGTAGGATGTCTTTGATATCGGCCGAGTATCCGGAAAGGTATCAATGCTAAATTCTCTCTCGATCCGGCGGCATCCCTAGCAACTCGTCTGGGAACACGTTGGAAAAATCCGCCACGACTTCAATCTGTACTGTGCCCGCAACATCCTTCCTGGTGTCTCGAACCGATGTCAAGTAGCCTTCACAGCCGGAACGTAGCATACGCCTTGCCGATACCACCATGGCCGCCTTCAATGATGTATCGCACGAATAATAGACAGAACAACTCTCTTCTCCGCGCACTCGATGGTTGCACGGCATGCACCCAACCAATCCACGCCCAGGATGATACCGTACTCCTTGATGTCGAGGACAATAACTTCAAAAGATAGATTCCTCCCACCGATACAAATGTAACCGTCCCTACAAATTTGATTGACAGGCATATCTACTCCCGATAGAGTATTAACACTAAGGTCATATCTAGCAATTGCATACGTAATTTATTTTTTTCTATAAATTCAACAGATATGAAACTATGCATAGCACCCAAATCGAACAGTACTCTATCAAGTATATTTTTATAGTGTAATATACCGTTTACAACAGTGTCAGATGCGAACGCTTCATTCCGAGTCAGTGCATAGACTCAGCCTTGCACCCCCTGACGTTGATTTTGCGGTTTCACTAGCACTGCATTCGTGCCGTGAGCTGGAGGTACCCTATTCTGGTTCGGGAAGTTCCTTGGGTGTTGATTCGGAACGTTCCTCGGTGGGTTTTGGTTATCCCTCCCCATCTGTCAGTCTATCGCCTTGTGGCCTAACTGGCCACACTTGAAGCATCCAGCTCGGCAATCGGCTGCTAGATGTCCCATCATGTAGCACCAGTTGTACTGTACTCCGGGATGGGCCCCCGGTTCTCGAATGTGTTCTGGCGTTTCGGCACTCCGGATCCTCCCGCGTCGTTAGGATGCTTGTTGAAGTTATGGACGGCTGGCACCGCCCTCCATGGCGCAGGACCGAAGATTCGCTCGCTGTCAAGTGCAACGTCATAGGATTCTCAGTAGGTTTGACATTTTTGGTTCATAACATCCCTACGAAGATCGTCATTCAGGCCCTATTGGAAGTGCTCGCACCATGCTTCCTTGTTCGGCAGGAAGGCCCCGGCAAACTTCACAAGTTTTGCGAACTTCGCGTCGTAATCGTCGACTAACATGTTCCCTTGCTTCAAGGACATAAATTCGTCATCTTTATGTCGACGAACGACACGAGGATTATATTGTTCCAGGAAGGCTTGCCTGAACGTCTCTCACGAGACTTTGGTGTTGGGGTCGGCTTCGCGGATCTCTTGCTTCTTCGCCTCCCACCAGTCGTAGGCCCTCAAATGTAGCTGCAAAGCCACGCACGCCACTGTTTTGGATCCCTTGATGTTGAGAAGACTGAACAGGCCCTCGATCTTCGCTAGCCATCCCATGATCTTGTCTGATTTTGCTCGGCCGTTGAATTTAGGCGGGTTCATTTTCTTGGACTCGGTTGCTTTGAACAGGGAGGAGGAAGACCGAGGCTTCATCGTTACTGGTTGCACTTCCTCCACTTCTTCGGACGGCACAGTCGCTGAATTCTGCTGGGTTGCCGAGGCACTCACGATCCGAGTGGGTGCGTCCATTTGTTTATGTTGGGCACCGAACTGAGCTTGAATCTGCGCCTGCAGCTGCTGTTGTTGCATCTCCGCCTGGCGTTGTTAGGCTTCCATGAGGCGCTCAATCGCTCCATGGTAGATTCATTAGGTGCCACCTCCTTGGTGCTATCCGTGCTAATTAGCGCAGCGTTGACAATGGGGACACACGTCCTTCTAGTAATTCCTATAAAATTGAGCAAACCCGTTAGTATTCTCGAAAATATCTACAGACTTATCTGTATGGAACGATTATTTCATGCAGCATATGTCGAAAAGCATAAAATTTAAGAAATCGCAACAACATCCAAAAGAAAATATTTTCGAAAGGTCCGAGGTGTGTAACATGTTCTGATACCAACTTGGCACGCCCCGATTCGCCGAATCGTTCGTCCTCGCATCGATTCTAGACGAATCGATCGTTCTCGCTGGGACATGATATCGTATAAGTCTAAATTGAACTTGTACAAGGCAAGAACGTGCATTTGATAATTCTTTTGATACAACTTGTTGAAATTAAACAGTGCAGAGGGTTAAAGACGCTGTATAGGAAGAAATAAGCTTTTCATTGATAAGACTTGCAAACGATGTGCAAGGTCATTTTTACATTACATATGTCGTTGTGGCTACATTCAGTGAAATAACAAAAGAAAAACATTCGACAAGCTGCCATGAAATAATTATTGTCGTTCCATACATTTATGCCCTTTTACACATTGAAACTAAAAGCCTTCGAGATGAATTGGCTTCAAAATACTTCAAATAGGAGAGCTTCGAGCCACCTCCCTTTCTTCAGCTTCAGTCTAGTTTCGTGCTCCCGCAGCGCGCTCGTCACCTGGGGAGTTGGGGATTAGTACACTTGGGAATGCACTAGTGAGCGGGACGAACTCACTCGTCTAAACTAACACTGCTTATTAAAGATTTGCATGCATCGAAGTTGTCTTTCTATTTAGAACTAGATGATTTGTAGTTCATATCGATGGGCATAACTTAAAGCAGTAAACACAGTAATTCTTGACATTTATTACCACAGCAGTGCTCGTTTCCTACATAAAAATAGATATAATACTTACGACCTGCGCAAGACAATAAGTGAGCATGCAATCAAATCTTATATGCAATCATTGGTGATATCGACACCATGAAGGACGATTACGTAGCATTGCGACGCGCCCTATCAGCCCAGGTTGTAAGCCCGACTGGAGGTCTCGCAATGCCTCGCGCCGAAGAACGATTTCATAATTTCCTCCTAGGCTGATTCGGTTCCAATGCCTCGGATACCGTTTCGAGGAAAGCTAACCATGTGCACAAGTTCTATGACCATGTGAATGCGTAAACAGTTTTATCTGTGCGGCAGATGCATAACATAAACAGAATTAAGCTATATATAACCCATAACTCATGCAACAGTTCATTCTTTGCCTCAAAGTCGTATGTTCTGATTTGGCTACTCGCAGGCACCAAATACCCCGAGACACCATGCCACGAATCGATGTTTCAATGTCCTTTCCTTTCAACAGTTTTCCTAGTTTCGAACCAAACTGTTCGCCTCGATGAGGCGTTAAGTTAATGTCTCTAGGCCTAGTTTATACTAGTTATATTACAGTTATCATATGTTCTTTATCTTAGTGGCACAACATATATTCAACCAGCATCATCGATTTGAACGTTTGAACATTAAGAATTTGTTGACAGGAAGAAGTAGAAAAGAAGGGGTCGAACCACCCACCTAAAAGAAATGCGCCGAGAATAGGAGATCACTTCGCACCGATCAAACGTCAATTACACGATTAAATGCCAATTACACGAGCTCCTGAAATTGGCACGAACATCATATTAGAATCCTTCTTCAATCATTTCCTTCGAAATTTTCAAAGACGCATTCAGAAATCAACGCAAAAGGACACTCATCAAACCAAGCAACAAAAACATCAAGAAAATCCAAAAAAACCAACAGCAGACCGGTCCCGTTGAAGGGACTCTTATATATAGCTCACTCGCCAAGATACAGTCCGCTGCATCTAGGACTTATAGAAGCTGATCCATTTGTTGGAACTGTTCTCATATCATTAGTCCAAATCAATTTTCTTGATGCCAAAGGTTTTTGTATACCAAACTCGTTGCTGAGTCAGAGTAGATATCTATGTTCCCGACCATGTCTTACTTGCCACGAGCCTATACATAGTGCTTCGCCCCAACGAGCGGGGCACTACAAGTTCGCACTCCATCTAAAGTTAGCCGTTTACCATATAGTCCAAGATGGTGTGTCGCCAGTAACCTTCATATAAACAGGTCGCATGCTAATGATGTCTTATGCAGACAGAGTAAGTTATTACTCATTTACAGGAAAGGATAATCGACTGTTGGTAAGAATTATCGAATGAGTGAAAAATATGATATTGTTTTCTAACAATGTCTTATGCAAGCAGAGTAAGTATTTCTCAAATTCAGGGATGGTGGCTAAACGGTCGTAGATAAAAATTCTCCAATGGGTGATAACATATGTACTTTACATTTTTTGGTTATAAATAACATGCATGCTTTACTTTCTGTCGGATATGAACTGTAAATGACCCTAAGGCAACAAAGAAAGACCATTTTTAATAATATTTTATCATATGATTACTTAGTGTTGTCTTCTTAGGTGAGTTGGACAAACACCGCTCACCAGTACACGGCAATGTACTGACCCACGTTTGTGGGCATCTACAGGTATTCGTGTGCGAAAAATCGCTTGATCGGTGTCGTGGCATTCAATCAATTCTATGAGTGTGCAGAAGCTCTTCTAACAAGATGTATTCTGCTATAAAGGACATAATGTATAGAACATTGTAATTCAGTTGTACCAGTGAGATTATAAGCCAAGTCGGCACGTTCATTGTAAGCCAAAATGGCAAGTATTTCAGTTAGCTATCAAGAGCCCCTTGTAATCTGTTGTAAGCTTTGTATTATGCTACAAGACTTATACGCCATTGCAAATATCAATAAAAAGACATTTCTATATATCTCATTGTGACTTCAAGTTATCTGCTTAGTTACGCTGCAATGTCGTTGTTTTCGGAGAAATATCATTAACTGTGTTGCTTTGCCTTGTATAAGTGCAATCTACACTTGTACGGCATCACGTCCAATGACCACTTTTCGATTCTCCGAAATCGGAGCGTGACATGCTCATCCCAAATTCAACATAGGACTAAATCTTGGGGTTTCACAATATCACCCCCAACCCCCCTACCCCTACCCACCTAAACACGTGATGTCCTTGTCGCATCCCATGCAAATGGATCACGCCCAGTGGCCAATTTTCAATTCTCCAAAATAGGGATGTGACATGCTCATCTCAGATTCAACATAGGACTAAATCTTGGGGTTTCACAATATCACCCCCAACCCCCCTACCCCTACCCCTACCCACCCAAACACGTGATGTCCTCGTCGCAGCCCGTGCAAATGGCCAAGCCTCGCCCTAGTGGGACATATTACATTATGTAGTGATACCGTTTGCCCGCCTATGAGCACGCCAAGACAGAGACCCGTGCATGGCCCATATGTGCATCATCACACTGCCTAACTTTACCAAAATGGCTAATCACAATGTACACAAAACATCCAACAACTCAATTATAAATCACTCAAACTCTCATTTCATATTCGACATCATATTCAACGTGGGGCTAAGCTTGGGGTTTCACAATCATAGTATTGCATATACATGCCATTGGTAACACAAACTAAATATTTGGTTAAACAATAATATCTTAAGAACACATCAGATGTTTGTCAAAAAAAAGAAAGCACAATCAGCATCTTTGCAATTCTGAATAAAAGCAGGAAATTAAATGAAAAAACACCTTGTTCTTGTCACGCCAACCAAGTCCAAATGGCCTAGAAAGCAAGCCTACTTTTCTGATGGGTACATCCTGTGACAACTCTTGATGGGCCCGGACATCCGTGTGTGGCGCTCTACAAAGGGAACATATACAAGAATATATATTGGATAATTTGGATTTAAGATGCGCATGAATGCAGTATAAGGGAAAATACACAAAGCAGGTGCATAGTTGGCTGCTATATGTGGGTAAAAGGAAAATTTAAGATCAGTTACTTGTTTCAAATTTGGATATGCATTATCACTAAAAGATTGTAGTAAGCTGAAAAGATACACTGCTAAAATGTTCTTGATCATGTCAAGTTTCAAAAGCAATCTGACAATGACATTAAACCTCTACAATAAACAATCAACAATTAGATACCGTGGAGATAGAGGCACAGGTTGTTGGGCTTTAAGTTGACTAGACTGATACTGCAATGTAGCCTCCAGCATTGTTTCTGCCATTACAGCCCTTTTCTCCATTTGTGAAAGTAAAATAACAGCTTCTTCATATTTTTCCTGCACAAATATTGTAAGAGTGGATTATAACATAAAGAGTGGAGAGTACAACAGAACTTATATGCGATCATTTAGTGTTTCTATGGAATAATGAGGTCATTCCCACGTGGAAGGTTATCTTTCACAATGGAACTCTTTATTTGTGGTGATCTGCATGCCTCAGAAGACAGATAACAGAAAATCATGTCCTCAGGACATGTACTCGTTCACCTACCTGAGTAGTAATAAAATCAACACCTTCAGTGACACAATAGATGATCCAATGTGATGGATAAACGAGAAGTGCACAGAGACCATGTTCTTAATCATAATTTTTATGTGTATAAAATATAAATTATGTGACCAGTGAAATCGGTGAGAACAGTCAAGTTTGTTATGCTTAGAATGTACTAAAACAATGCATGCTTCATTCACGTGATCTGGGTTCTTCAGAGAAACCTGTTTGTTCATTGCATAAGATACATACAGACTCGGTACATTTCATATGTCATGACAGAAATTTAAGGGAATAGATCATCACTTGGTTTCACTTCTAAGGTTTTATCATCTTTTTCCCACCTAATAGAAATATATTTTATGAATAGGTTCCGTTGCATGCCTTAACCAATTAAAAGATGCTTAGCATATGCAGCCATTTCACATAATCAATGACAAAATATCTGAAGACATAAATAGAACATTTAGGGATACTCCATAGCAGTAATTAATAAGCTTCAATGGTATATACACCCTAGGAGATTACAAGGGTACAAAGCTTCAATGGGTATATACACTAGGATAACTTTGAGCCAAATGGATGATGCAAATAAGGTACTTTACAAAAATACAACTTGATTTCGAGAATAAACAGAAAACAAATGCTTAGAATTAAGAGAGCAATTACGATTTTAATGACTGAACTTTGAAGAAATGGATTGATGATGGATGAAAGATCAGTTCAAATGGAGTGGTGGAAAAAAATACAAGGGATACTTAGGAGAGCTTGCTAAAACACAAACCTTCAAAGAAGAAGAAGAAGAAGAAGGAGAAGGAGAAGGATAATAATAATAATAATAAGTCACCTATAAAAAGTTATCAAGTATAAGAAAATGCAAATAAAAAGAATTTTCATGGACTCCATTGGATTGAAGAACTATAAATGCACTAGACTAGAACCAACTAGAATGAATTATATTATCTGCTAGAGAAACTTAAATTAAGTGGTTCTTGGTTGAACCCAATCTGCAGAGCATAGAAAATTTGATAACACAATCCACATTAACACAATTATTGTCCAAGACAATATAATCCCTAAGAACCTAATACTATGAAAAAGTATTTTTTTTTAAATTGAACTTCCATGTACATCATACATTAGATCCCCAGAGAATAGAAAGAACCTGCAGCGAATGAGTTGCATGGCGTTGAGCAGAAGCATCTTGCTCAGCAGATAGGCGTGCATCTTCCATCACCTTCTGTTCTTGTTCCACTCTCATCAAGACCTATTCAGTTACCAGAATGCATTGGACTCTTTTAGATTTAAAACAAAGGCGTCTTTTAACACCAGCAATAAAGGCAAAAGGAGGCAATGAAAGAGGAACAAAAGGAAGAACCTCTAGCATGGTCCGCTCTTGCTCCAGCTTGTCTGACAGAACCTGCTGCAATTCTTTTAGCTCTTGCTCCAACTGCTCAACCTATCAGATGAATGAAGAAAGCTAAAAGCAGCAGATGAAAAGAAAAAAACTGATCGGAACTTAATCATGAATGTTTCATCGAACTCTCATGCAAAAATCTACCGCGAGCAGGAAATGAGTCTGTTCAGCAAAAGATATATTTTGTAACCCAGTTTTTTTTTTCCAAAACTGGATTAATCTGCAGTCATAATTTCCAGATCAGATCTCAGCTCACTCATAAATAAGATTGTTAAGTGTTATATTAGAACTATTAGTTCCTCCTTGCCTACCGCCACAGAACCCCCCCCCCCCCCCCCCCCCCCCCACCTTCTCCTTGCCGCCACCCCCCATTCCCCCCTCCTTGCTGCTGCTGCTGCCGCCCCTACTGCCCCCCCCCCCTCCTTGCCCCCCCCCCCCCCACATCAGCCCCCTCCTTGTTGTTGCTGCCGCCGCACCTACTGCCCCCCCCCCCTCTCTCCCCTATTTGCGAAAGGCCCTATATGGTCTAAAACAATCTTCGAGCGTGGTTTGGTCGATTTACACATGTTGTTACTCAGTTTGGCATGTGTCAATCAAAGAAGGATCATTCGATCTTCTATCGACACACATCTGCTGGAAGGATACTACTTGGTGACTATATTGATGATATTGTAATCACGGGAGACGACAGCCAGGGTATTGCAGGCCTCAATAAGTTTCTGGAAGAACAATTTCAAACTAAGGATATGGGATCCTTGAACTATTTCTTGGGCATTGAGGTCACACGAAGTAAGCGGGACATTGTAATATTCCAGAGAAAGTATGTGCTGGACATACTAAATGATGCAGGTATGATGCAAGCCAAGGGGACAACCTCACCTATGGATCCAAGGACAAAATTACTTCCAGACGAAGGGATCCTGATGACCAATCCAGATCAATATCGTCGAGTAATTGAAAAACTCAACTACTTGGCAGTCATGACTCGTCCGGACATTTCTTTCGCAGTGAGTGTTGCAAGTATATTTATGGCTTCTCCAATAGTTCCACACTGGCAAGCAGTTCTCAGAATTCTGTGTTATCTAGTCAAGAATCTAGGAAAAGAAATTCGGATGGAGAATCATGGACACACTCATATTAAGTGTTTTACTGATGTTGATTGGGGAGCAAGCCTAACAGATAGACGATCTACATATGGCTACTCAGTATTTATTGGCGGAAATCTAGTGTCATGAAAGAGCAAGAAACAAAGTGTGATAGCACGCTCAAGCTCAGAAGCAGAATATCGAGCCATTGCTCATGGCACATCAGAGGTGTTATATATGAAACACCTTTTACAAGAGCTGGAAGAAACTAGGATCTCAAGCGGCAGGACTATGATGTGACAACCAATCTGCTATTCATATTTCCACCAACCTCGTATTTCATGAAAGAACGAAGCATATTGAAATTGATATCAACTTTGTTTGTAATGAGAGTATACAAAAGGAGTGATAAAATTTCAACATGTGAGGACCGGCGACCAGATAGCTGATATCTTCACAAAGCCTCTTTTGAGTCCTCGGATTCAATATCTATATAACAAGCTGGGCATGATTGATATCTATGCTCCAGCTTGAGGGAGGGTGTTAAGTGTTATATTAGAACTATTAGTTAGTGGACTTTAGTCCCACATTGCTTAGAATAATATGAGAAGGGGCTAGCCTCTCCTATATATATGTGTCTCTCAATATCAATAAAATTAATCAATTATTCAACTCAACAAAGATCACAAATCATATAGAGAAGAGGTGGGGAAATCAAGTTTACTGGCTTTGTGGAGGAAAAGTGCATCCTTAAAGGTCAAGCACCTATAAGAAGTGGAAACCTATTGTATATGTGGTTTTTTGGTCACAAGTGCTACTATAATGCAGAGGTGAAATTATTGCAGTTATCCAAGAAGTCCGGATTCAAAACCCATTCCCACAAGTTAAAGAATAAAAATGTGAGTGCATCCTTAAAGGTCAAGCACCTAGAAGAAGTGCACACCTGTTGTGTATGTGGTTTTTTGGTCAACTCATAGGTGCTACTATAATGCAGAGGTGAAATTATTGCAGTTATCCAAGAAGTCCGGATTCAAATCCCATTCCCACGAGTTAAAGAACAAAAGAGTGAGTGGTGAACACTTGGAATGTGATTATAAACAGAAAAAGGTTCGTTGAAATTTATGTGCATCTCAAAACCATGTTTGCCACAAATATACACATTAAAAATAATGAAAGAAGAATGTGACTAAGCAATACATGAAGTTTGATTAACATGCTTACCTTGGCACTCAAAAAACATCTATTGTCCTGCTTGACCATCTCCATCAATGCTGTCTCCAGTTCCTCCGCTCTGATAAAAACATAGCTATCTCAGTCCTTTGATAACAGACGCACTTTTGAGCCGTTCATAACAATCAAGCGCTAAGCAAATACCCTTACACCATGGCAAAAGATTGACATGGAAATAGGTTTCCTTAAGGGCCAACTTGCAAGTTCTAATAGGATTAAAATCATATAAGACAAACATCATGAAGCTACAAGGATACTAACCTGAGAACAACTGATCTTTTCTCCTCCAGCAGTCTGCACAACTCCACCTTCAACCATTTCACCTAGAAAAAAGTTGTTTCCTCTATCAAATTCAAAAAGTGACAATGAAGTGAAAATTACAAGGATTGGCACTCGAACCATCATATTCCAAGAGTAATGGACGAATATAGCCTGTATATGTATAAAATGTTCCATACCATAAGACAATATAATGTTAATGTACCAACATAGCCTTTATAGAAAAGCATGTTTACATAGCATAAGCAAATATAAACTCATCAAATTATGCTATAAGTTTATTGTTGATATAATCAACATCTATTATGCTATAAGTTTACCTTTGACATAATCAATCCACATATTCGAAAAAGTCTAGAGTTGGATGTAAGGAAATTCTACAATGAACATCGTCATTATTGTTCGCTAAAAGGAGAACGGGGCACGACTACTCATATTAGACACTCAGTGTAAAAATGAGAAAGTGACTGTCATTATATACAGTGTTAAGTGTTATATTAGAGTTATTAGTTAATGGGCTTTAGTCCCACATTACTTAGAATAATAGGAGAGGGGCTAGACTCTCCTATATATATGTAGTCTCTCGTCAATAATAAAATATCCTATTATTTTCATCTCTACATGGTATCAGAGCCAAAATCTTAGCCGTCATCCACCACTCTCTCTCCTTTCACAAAACACTAACCCTAATCTACCACCCTACTGTTGTTGCCTGCTGCTTGTTGCCTGCTGCTGGCTCTGTACCGCCGCCGACAGCCCCCCTACTCCCCTCTTGTCAGCCAGCCTCCGCCGACAGCCCCCCCTCCTTTATCCATGGCTCATAATCCTAACCCTAACTCTTTTCCCCTTCCATCTAGCCGCCACTCACTCCCCCTCCAAACCCTAACCTAGTTTCCCAAAAAAAAAATCGTTGGGATTCTCAGAGGGTTAACATATATTTGCTGGAACCTCTAACTCTCAATGATCAATTCGAAAATTTAACAAAGAGCAAACATATGGTTTGTTTTGCATAAATCTTTGTTTCTTTCCTTTGATCTTCACACCAGGATCTCATAGAGGTTAACATGGATTATCTCTCTGTCCAGGCTTGTGATCCACACTCTCTGCTTCCTATGCGCGCATGCCAGTTCTGGCGTTTAGCGCATTGGCAGAGTTGTTGTGATTATCCAATTGGTAAGATCAAAGTCGACAGTCGATTCAGGAATCCTGCAAGATGATAAATTTTACGACGAATAGCAGTGCCACCGATACTAGTGGTAGCAACACACTAGGGGGAGCTACAGGCACTAGCACGACGATTTCCTCTATTCGACTTGTCGATCAACGGTTGGAAGGACCAAAGGACTACTCGACATAGAAAAAGAAGGTCGAGAAGACGCTTCGCGGAATGCGGTTGTCCAAACATCTGACTGGCAATCCTCCAGCAAAAGATGATCCCATATTTGAGCAATGGGAGAGATAATAGTCGACTGTTTACACAGTTGATGAATTCAATGGAACCATCGGTGGAAGACATGGTTCAAAATATGGACTCCGTAAAAGAGTTATAGGAGGTACTGGCAGCGACGTTTGATGAAAACCGCGATTTGTCTCGTATCTATGACTCGGTCGTTGGTGTATACCGAGCAAATCAGGAAGACAAATCTCATAAGGACCATTTCCGGACCTTTAAAGCTATGTCTGATGAGATCAACCGCGTATTACCACTTACGTCGGATATTAATGAAGCAAGGGCTCAACGTGAGCAGCTTCATGTCATGGCTTATCTTGCCTCTCTCCGTCCTGATGGGGACTCCGCTCGCTCTCAAATTATTGTTGGATCTGAAGTTCCGTCCATGTTGGAAGCGCACTATCGTGTCCTTCGGACAACAAAAGTAGTTGAGACCACTCCGGGTGATACTCCTGCTGATCGTTCTGCTCTTGATGCAGCTCGTACAGGATTTCGTGGTGGTCGTAGTGGCCGACGTGGTGGCCGAAATGCTGGTCGAGATGGGGGGCGTGGCAATGGCGGTCGTGATGGAGGAAGACTGCACACTTGCTTTAACTGTAGTCAGTTAGGTCATTTCTATTGGCAATGCACTAAATCACCTGCTGCTAATATCACGACTGATGCTCCTGATAATGGTGTTCGAACTATTTAGATAACTTCGGACTCATATACAGAGCTCCTTGATTTCCAGGCTCAACGTCGTGGTGAAGCTTCCACGTCTGGATCTACAGCCGGATACTCAGCAGCGTGCATAGTGAAACCCAAGCAGTGGATAATTAACTCTGGTGCGTCCTCTCACATGACTAGTGACGCAGGTATGATACATGATTATGTACCTGTCCGTCGTGTTTCTGGCGTTACTGTTGCCAATGGAGGTTCCCTGACAGTCCGAGGACGTGGAAGTGTCAGTCTTTCTTCCGGACTGTCACTCAATTCTGTATTACTTACACCTGGGAACCCGTTCAGTTTAATTTTTATTAGTCAAATTACTCGTGAACTGCATTGTTCGGTAACCTTTTTTCCTGATGGTTGTATTTTTCAGGACCTGAAAACTGAAAAAAACTATCGGTAAGGGGCATGTGGCTGGAGGCTTGTACCTGTTTGACGCACCTTCTTCTGTTGTCTGTGTCGGCATGAAATTCGATCATTTCGAGTTACATTGTCAGTTAGGCCATCCATCAACCCAAGCTCTCCAGAAAATGTATCCTTCTTTAGATATCCCCGCTTCTTTTCATTGTGAGCCGTGTAGTTTAGCTAAGCATCACCGGTTTTTCTATCCGGTGAGTCAAAATAAAATTGCTTCCGCTCCTTTCGAGTTGGTGCATTCTGATGTATGGAGACCTTGTCCGATTGAATCAGTATAGGTTTTAAGTAACTTTGTTACCTTTGTTGATGATTACTCACGTGTCACTTTTGTTTATCTGATGAAAAATCGTTCTGAATTGTTTAACGTTTGGTACAATTTTCATACCGAAATAAAAACGCAATTTGGTATTCAAATCAAAAAAATTCCAAGTGACAATGGTCGTGAGTATTTATCTCGTGATCTCGACGGTCATTTGGTTCGCAATGGCATCATCCACCAAACTTCTTGTGCGTACACACCATAACAAAATGGTGTGGCCGAGCGCAAGAATCGCTCTCTCTTGGAAACAACACGTGCTCTTATGTTTCAAGCACGTACTCCCAAGAGATTTTGGTCGGATGCGGTTCTTACTGCTTGTTATCTTATTAACCGCATGCCATCGTCAGTTTTCAATGGTAGCACTCCTTTCTCTCGGCTTTTTCCCGAACGAGAGCCATTTTCTCTGTCTCTCAGAATATTTGGTTGCTTATGCTATGCTCGGGATACCCGATCAACTCTTTCTAAATTAGATCCTAAGGCAATACAATATATTTTTCTTGGATATCCTAAAGGTCAAAAAGGGTATCGGTGTTATTCTCCTGTCTTGAAGAAAAAAAATTTCACTCGGAATGTTACCTTCGTAGAAACTGAATTTCCGCCACTCCCACAATCAACGGGTCCGGCTCCCCTAGTGTATCTAAAAGAGGATTTTCTGTTATTTTTTTATCAAACACAACAACCTCCCGTACGGGTGCCCTCCCTTATCGAGCCAGTTTTCCAGACCGATGTCCGCATACACCGAGTCAGTCAGTGCCGACATCGCCCGCAGAATCATCCTCCTCTGGTTCCACCAGCAGCTCCGGCTCCAATGAGTTGTCTCCACATGTTCCATCAGCAGCTCCACCGGTTCCGCCAGCAGCTCCGGCGGTTCCGTCTCTAAAACGTCCTCGTCGTGCCTGTCGTGATCATCACTTATATGTTGACAGCTACAAAGGACTTACAAGTCACACTCAGTCTCTGGTGACTACTATTGATGGAATTCAGATTCCCAAAAACGCTAAGGAGGGTCTCCAACATCCTGGTTGACATGCTGTTATGAACGAGGAGATGAAAGCTCTTCAGGAGAATCATACTTGGGACTTAATCGACTTACCTACCGGTAAACAGGCAGTAGGTTGCAAATGGGTGCTCACGATTAAGGTAAAACCGGATGGCACTCTTGATCGACTAAAAGCTCGTCTAATGGCTAAAGGATATTCTCAGACATATGGTGAGGATTACTTCGAGACCTTCTTCCATGTTGCCAAAATGACATATGTTCGTGTCTAAATGGCCTTGGTTGTTCGCTATGACTGGCCGCTACTTCAGCTGGATATCAAGAATGCTTTTCTCTATGGGGACCTTGATGAAGAAGTATATATATTGCAACCTCCCGGATTTGTTGCAAGGGAGGGTAAATTGTCATTTACGAAAGGCCCTCTATGGTCTAAAACAATCACCTCGTGCATGGTTTGATCGATTTACACACGTTGTTACTCAGTTTGGCATGTGTCAATCAAAGAAGGACCATTCAATCTTCTATCGACACACATCTGCTGGAAGGATACTCTTTGGTGTCTACGTTGACGATATTGTAATCACAGGAGACGACAGCCATGGTATTGCAGGCCTCAAGAAGTTTCTGGGAGAACAATTTCAAACCAAGGATATGGGATCCTTAAACTACTTCTTGGGCATTGAGGTCACACGAAGTAAGCAGGACATTGTAATGTCCCAAAGAAAGTATGTGTTGGACATACTAAATGATGCAGGCATGATGCAAGCCAAGGGAGCAACCTCACATATAGATCCAGGGACAAAATTACTTCCAGACGAAGGGGTCATGATGACCAATCCAGATCAGTACCGTCGAGTAGTTGGAAAACTCTACTTAGCGGTCATGACTCGTCCAAACATTTTTTTGCAATGAGTGTTGCAAAATTTATGGCTTCTCCAAGAGTTCCATACTGGCAGACAGTTCTCAGAATCCTGTGTTATCTAGTCAAGATTCCAGGAAAAGGAATTCAAATGGAGAATAATGGACACACTCGTATTGAGTGTTTTACTGATGCTAACTGGGGAGCAAGTCTGACAGATAGACGATCTACGTCTGGCTACTCAATATTTATTGGCGAAAAACTAATATCATGGAAGAGCATAAAACAAAGTGTGATAGCACGCTCAAGCTCATAAGCAAAATATCGAGCTATTGCTCATGGCACATCAGAGATATTATATATGAAGCATCTTTTACAAGAATTGGAAGAAGACACAGGATCGCAAGCGACAGATTTATGGTGTGATAACCAATTTGCTATTCACATTGCCACCAACCCAGTATTTCATGAACGGACGAAGCATATTAAAATTGATATCCACTTTGTTCGTGATGAATATACAAAAGGAATTATAAAGTTTCAACATGTAAGGACCGGCGACCAGATAGCTGATATCTTCACAAAGCCTCTTTTGGATCCTCGGGTTCAGTTTCTATGTAACAAGCTGGGCATGATTGACATCTATGCTCCAGCTTGAGGAAGGGTGTTAAAGTATTATATTAGAGTTATTAGTTAATGGGCTTTAATCCCACGTTGCTTAGAATAATAGGAGAGGGGCTAGCCTCTCCTATATATATGTAGTCTCTCATCAATAATAAAACATCCTATTATTTTCATCTCTACATACACAATACATGTTCACCAAATTCAGTTGTTGGTTTAAGCGGCAACCTTAAACAATCTTGGAGGAGCACTGTTGAAGCAGAACCCTCGTACACGCCGCGATTTCAGTCCCTCATTAAGAGAACTTGGTGGCTTTATTAGTCACTCCATTAACTTCTCCTTCATTGCATTTTACTCTGGTTAAAGACCAATTGCAACACTAACCTAATGTGAAGAAAACATTAACGGTGACATTCCTTACTACCCATGATGACGGAACGTTTTTTTAGTAATCCCAAAAATGACAATCTAAAGGTCTTTTTATCTTATTCCTCTGGGAAGAGACGTTCCTGAAAAGGCAAGCTCCTGCTCATTGGGAAAGCTACAACCGGAAAAGTTGTTCCAGAAAAGAAAGGTGCATTATCCCTTCCTTCGAGCGCCTTCGCTTCTTGCTTTCCTCTTTTCTGTCCCAGTCTTGACTCATTCATTCCCAAAACGGATATATTAAGATCAGTTAACCTGGTTTTACTTGAGAGAGATATTAAGCAGAATTTTCATCCAAAAGACCAACTAGTAGAAGTCATTTTTGACAAGTACGTTAGGGTATTTAAGATTGGTTTTCTTGACAAATCCAAAAGGGCATATGTTTTTGTCACGCGTGGTACTCCAACTCCTGCCACACCATAAAACCACCATATTTTTGGCAGCATTTAAGAATAAAATTGGAATTCCAAAATGGACCTTGTCCATTCCTAATATGAAGATTCCATCTCAAGTAGAAAACAAATGAGTGCAAGAAGGAAACAGTCAAAAGTAGAAAGATGGTACACAACCTTTGATGGATTAATAGCTTTCTGATAATAAAAAGAAGTAACCTTACATGCTGATGTATTCGTGCCTTAAGAGATGAACTGGTCAAAATTAGTGCTGTAAATGGTGAATATATTATAAATTTATTACCATTTATTAAGCCTCGCGGCTCACAAATGTTTTTAATTCAGGTTTCAACTGTTAGCTGAATTCACCTTAAATGCATCTTAGAATGCTACTGATGATAACCTTATCACTTAATGGACATAACCTAACAAAAACCCTTTTGAGTGTTGAGACGAGAGCTGTCTATAAATTAGTCCTATAACCCTTCAGCTCTCATTTTGTTACTAAATTAGCGCTAGTTCCTAAGTCTACTTTTCAACTAATACCAAATTATCCATGATGTGATTTTCATGTAATCACAAATTAGTCATAATGTGCATGTTTAGGGTTAGGCTTAGGCCAAAGTATTTAGCACTTGCACACCAAAGTGTACATCAAGATTAAGCTAAAACTGACTTGCATCATATCATATGTGTTGAGCCGAGTCAATTAGAAGCCTTCATCCCAAATTGTTGGGTCAGTTTTTTAGTCCTTTTATTCATTCAGCTATTGTAGAGGGTCATGTCCTCTGTAACAGTACAAAAACCATATCCTTCTTTACAACTTCAATCTATTTCATTTAGACCTACCTTTAATCCTAGCGGTTCTTTTAACTACTATCTTTATCGCCCTTCCTTACTTGAGAATCTATTGATTAGATAAAAATAATTTTCTGCTAATACTGCAGTCATCAGGCTAATACTGGAAAACTTCACTCAATGTCGGCATATATGACCCAAAACTAGCCAAAATTGGACGAACACATTGTTGTCGGAGGCAAAAACACACATAGACACCAAGGTCCTCTAGGGCCTAGGCGCCAAGCAAAAAGTGAAGCACGTGTCTGAGCAACGTAAGATGCATGTATAACAATAATAACACAGGCCCTCCACCTCGAAACTGTTGTGTTGCTCTATTCTTGAACACTCTTGTTCAAGCATAGAGAAGCTTGAAATGTGCTTGAACACTAAAAGGGGATAGTTGATGATGGTATTGGGGTATTCGTAGTTAAATGAGGTGTGTGCTTGGCTAAAGCAAGGCACAGTTAGAGTGGGGCTCACCGCCAAGGCATGATTTTAATGACTATAAAACGAACGTGATAAATATTCCTAAAATTGGATATAGTCATCCTATAAGTTTGTCACGATTTACCCCAAAATACTGAAAATAGCCAAGTTATGCCAAACAAAGTAGAAATTGGCCAAGACATTCTAAGGCCTCGTTTGGTTCGCGGAATGGAAGGGAAAGTAAATCAATTCCTTGGCATTTCCTTTCCTTTGGGAAATTACAATTCCAATTGATTTTCCTTTCCGATGTTTGGAAATGTCAAGAAATTTGGAAAGGAAATTGAACACTTCAATGTGGGAAAGTGATTCCTTGCTTGGATGGATGGAATCACTTTCCCCCTTAATTTCCCTTCCATTGGGAATCACTTTCCTTTCCTCCTCAATTCCTTTGACACCCAAACATAGGAAAGTAATCACTTTCCTTTCCCAACCCGATGATTCCGCGAACCAAAAGAGGCCTAAAAGTTCACAAAAACAAGTCAACATGTTAAAAGGTTTTGGAACTGAGGCTGCTATCAAACTATGGAAAACTATATGTTATGGTATAATAACGATGGTTTAGCTTCCTAATTCTCTTTCATATTCGGGCGTTGGATTGGACCTTTACACACTTTGAGATTTTGAGTATTTGGTGTAGTTGCCTGGAACATGGTACATCCTAGGTCATGGTACGGGTTCGGGAACAGGGTACGCTACTAGTTTTTATATTCGTATTCGGATAGCAGCAAGTGCTTCTGGCAGAAGCACTGGCTGGTTAGGCTGGGTCCAATTCTGGTGCAGGAATTTCTGAGAAGAAATAATACATTGCTTAAAAGCTATTCCATAAAATAATACTTAAGAAACTTATTTCCAAACTAATATTCTTTCTATAAATCACATTATCAAATGTGATTTCACGATTTCAACTCACCCTACGATTTTCAAGTTCGAAACGTGAAATCACGAATGAAATCATGTCTAAAAATGTTCCTTTAGAAAGAAGGATAGTTTGGTAATAAGTTTCAAAATACTGTTTTATGGAATGTGTTTTAAAAAGGCATTGTTTTAATCAAAAATCCAAGACGCAAGCAAAAGGAGGTTGACAGTAACAAAAGGGTTTGGAGAAAGCACAAAAGAGGTGAAAAAGATGAAGAAAATTAAAAAAACAAGTAAAGAAACTTAGGGGGAAAAAATCCTCAAAGAAGATAGTGATCCGACACTCGTCATGGATGGCACCGTGCTACTATTTTTCATTTGGCTACCAGGTCAGCGATGCTTTCTTTGGTGTTTTCGCCATAGTTTGCAGTATCGGCTGATACCGATAGGATACAGCCGATACCGAGACAGTTTGGCATGTCCCAATCTGATCAATGGGCCGATATCAACGTTGGGGGTCTCTTTCCAATCAATTCGACAAAAAAAATGAAGGAGAAAAGATCAATCAACCATGATGTAAAAGCATATAAAGGTCATAAACAAGGTAGTCAAAAGCGCAAGGCGCACTTGAGGCACAAATGGTTCGTATCGCCTGAGGCGCAAGGCGCACTTAAGGCGCGCGTCCGAACAAAGCGAGGCGCAAACATAATAAATAATAAAAATATACATAAATAAATAAATAAATTAGTAATATAAGAAACAAAACCAAATAATATTAAAACCAATAAAAATATGTTAAAACATAACCAAGTGAACTAGCATAGCAGTAATAGCAGTAGTAATCAACTAAACTAACAAGAATTTGTATTCTCCCTACCACGTTTTTAGTAAATTTTAGTTTTTCTAGTTCAACTGTAACTAACTTTGGCAACCGTGGAAAGGGCTCTCTCCCTTCCACTTGTATGAGTTAAGGGTTATTTCTATGCCTCAATTTTTTTGTATATATATAAAAAAACCCATAAGGTGCGTCTTTTCTTAGTTGCACCTTGCTGAAAAACGTGCCTTAGGTGCGTCCTGAGTGCGCCCGGAGAAAGGGGCCTCGCCTGGTGAGAGGCGAGGCGCAACTGCTGCACCTTTCTACGAGGCGCGTCTTTGACAACCATGGTTGTAAAAGCATGTAAATAAACAAAACTCAGCAAGGGTGACTATTACCAACGAAGATCCTAGTTTGGAACACTAGGGCTCAATTCCATTGCAAGATAGAGAAGTGTAAGGGAAAATTCATTCAAAAATACTTAAAATTATATTTAAATGTATAAAATATTTTTTTCTAGATTTATAATTTTATTAATAATTATGTGTTTTTCGATACAAAAAATGTGAGATACTCACACTGATATTGTCGATCCCGAAACTCATATCATGCATCTCGGCATCGATTCCAATATCGCAAACCTTTACAAGTGTTGCATGAGCGTACAAATTGACGAGGGCATCTCGGCACCGTGTACAACGGTGGATGACAGTGGCAGAACCGTTAGTGGTGTGGATCTGGATGTGATGACGATGGCGGTGACATGGACAAGGATGTGGATTAGGGAAAGGCTTTGGCAGGTAGAGAGTGTTTGGGGGCAATAAATAGCATTGTCATGGAGGACGGTATCGTCAGCAATTACAACTAGGAGGCAAATGAAGCTTGGGGGAGGAGAAGTAGGTGATGGTAGCGGTCTTGCTCACAGAGCTTTTTCAGGAGGGGATCACCACTATCAACGTTGAACGTGCATAGGACATGAGGCATGAGGGGTTGCTTGCTAGTTATCATTCACTATCTATGTAGAGAATTGCATTACGGAACCTACGTTTTCGCTCCGCGTTCCATGTACTGCGCTTCAGGTTTGATATGCACTTTGAAGGTAAAATATTGCATTGTGTTCCATTTTCTGTGTTCTGGAGCAGTTGTGTTCCGGAGCATGGCACATTCCAGGCAATCATGGTCATAAGTTTATAGGAATCAACAATTATGCGAAGTAACCAAATAAAACTACATAAATGGTTTCTAGAATGTTTAGGGTCCGTTTGGATCTTATTTTAAACTCAGTTTTCTAAGTGCAAACAAGTAAAGTTGAGAAAACTGTGTTTGGATAAGGGAATTGGGAAACTTCTTTCGAAATTTTTTTTGAGAGAGTTGTTAAAAAGCAGCTTTCAGAAAAGAGCCAAAAACCTCTTTTCCCAAAACCATTCACAAAAAAGTAGCAGGCCGCCCTCTCCATCGTTCTCTCCCTCTCTCTCACCACCTCTCTTCTCCTCTATTGCTCACAAATTTTTTTGGATCTCTTCTACTGCTCACAAAATTTTGGATCTCCTCTACTGCTCCGGAATCGGCTGCGGAAAGCTCGACGTCGGCAAGGAGGTCGTGGAGGAGCTCACCACGGAGGTCGGGGATGCTAAGCTTGAGGAGTCGGTTGTGGCAGTGGATGACGGCTACGACAACGAACTGAGGGACGAACCTCGCGTCAACGGCGGAAGGTTGCCAGAGTGGCTACGTTTGGTGGAGCCACGACCGCCGAACCTCGACAACGAACTCTGGGACGAACCTCGATAGCGAACGTCGACGTGAACTCTGGGACGAACCTCGACGTTGGCTACGGCAGTGAATGACGACCCCAACGAAGTCGACAGAGGCCGAGGCGATGTCGGAGAGATCGAGCTGAGCTTTCCTCGACGTTGAGACGGAGGAAAGAAAAACCCTTAAAAAAAATTAAGAACAGAACTTTTTTTTTGGGAGGACAGAACTTGTTTTTTGGAAAATTAAAAAATTTATTTTCTAAAAATATTTTACCAAACAGAATTTAACTTTTGTTTCTTAAAACCATTTTTCATATATAAGTAACCAAATGCAAACTCATAATCTGTATACCCAGAAAACAACTTAATAACATGTTCTCTGAAAACTATTTTTCGAACAAAATTTCAGAAAACATATCCAAACGGACCCTTAGACTCTAACCTTTCATTTCTTATAATTTAATAAATTGAAACATTTATTCAAATTTTCCTAAAACGACGAAAACCAACATTCCATTACTTCAGACCAAAATTGTTGTTAAGATGCTCCTACGGAGGATCCAATACTGTTATTTAAACCGTTTTTCTGAACTTTGATGTGTATGATGGATAATACACATATCATGCATTCACTCCAGTTCCTGGGAATGAAAATCTCTAAATATCATTGACAAAGGAAATTTACTAATATGGATCACATGCCACTCTTGATACCATACATGAATAATCTTTTGGGATAAAGCATACAGGACAGTGTCATTGGTAGAGTATTCCAACAGCATTTTCTATACAGGAAGAAAAAACAAACTACAAGTAGGATTAAAAAGATTACTTGTTCTTGAAGATCAGGTACAGAATCCACCTCCCCATCAGCCATTTCACTACCAAAGTATCCCTCTATATTTGTATGCATGTCGTTTGCTCCTTTGGAGTTTGTTTCTGCCAGTAATGATCCTGGGTCATGCTTGAAGCTGTATAGCTTGGATGCCAAGCCCTTCGAATCCTTGGCAGAAAGCCCTTTAGATCTTTCCTCCATGGCAGCTAAAATTTCTGGCCTATGCTTGTTCCTTAATTCTTGCAGCCTTATTTCACTTACAGCCTGATAACCCATACAAGCTGTCAGGACAAGCTGGCTGCTGTCGAAGGTTGAACCGGCAAGAGATTGTAGTAGTGTAATAGCATCTCCAGCATCCTTTGTAGTCACCAATGCTGGGCCTACCATCGACATAAAAATAATAATGACCACAACATCAATAGAAAGTACAAAGCAGAGAAATTTTATCGAGCAATTCCTTGATGTCAATCAAAATGACTAAATCAAAAGTGATTTACCAAAGTACCATATAACTCCATCAAAGCAAGGGCAGTTCTAAATAGCATCATGCGATTCCCATCAAATAGAACGACATCCCACACACGAAGAACTGAATTATATCACCACCACAAACAATAAGTTTTAGATAAAGTTGAAGAAAGTTCATAACCTTGAAATTTCTCCAGAAATACTAAGATAACCAACATGCATATATCAACTGATTTATTTTCTCAATAAAAATCCAAGATAATAAATAAAACCTGACCACTTTCCCAGGGAAGCATATTCATAAAAATTGAAAGGAACCAAGCTCCAGAAACCCATGCCACTTCCACTCCTAGGTAATCTAAATGATTGACTACAATAGAACAACATAAACAAATTCAGAAAAAATAATGTAGCTTAATGAGTATGTGTGCATAGATATACTGATTGAACGATACATTCATACATATAATTAAAACTGACCTAATTTTGGAAATCTTTCGCGCACTAACTCCTCGAATACAAGTTGGTCCACCTAAACAAATGTGAATATATGAGATGCCATACTACTTGCAAGCAATATTCATATCATATATTGCATGAGGAGAAACTCAACAGGACAAGCTGCAGACAACCAAGCAACATGGTGGTTGTCATAGAACCCCAAACCAAAAAAATCCTACAAAGCAGAAATGCTACCTGAGATTCTATCATTTCTTCAGAATAGTAGCCATCAAAGTAGTCATCTATTATACCCAATAAAGTCCTGACAAGGATCGCTTCATGTTGTTACAACAAGCAATGTCATATCAAATAACTATTCTTCTGAACTACAAACCTACCAAAATGCATTCTCCTCCGGCATCAGCAACAATAACAAGCCTGCAAAAAAATTCATGGCCTGTAGGGCACAATTATGGCAGACCATGAACAGTAAAAAGTCAAAAATAGCAAAATTGTATAAAAATAAGAGTAGAGAACATAAACTAGGAAATCTCGCAAATGACACTAAACTAAAATGTGCAAGATTTAACTTAAATAAACATTGCGCTAACTGTGTCCTCTACATAAATTCCTACACACAAAAATTGTGTTCCCAATCAGAAGCACTAAATTTTACAAAAAAAGGTACACAAATTCCATAACATGAAAAACGGACCACTTTCTCACAGTTAAAGCCAAGTACCTGGCAATACCCAACAGAAGGATTGTGGCGAGCATATGCAGTGAGTACACGCCTCAAAGCATTCCTCCCATCCTCATCTAAAGCAGGATGCCCTGGGAAAGTTCTAGGCAAATCCTGAAAAATGAAGGTTCAAGCATACAGATCAAACACATTTCTCATAGGTTAGGCACAATTTTAAAAAACACAGGCGCATGTGTGCGTCCAGCAAACCTTCTCGATCTGCCCTTTCCATTTCTCAGGTTTTTTTTGGTGCATTTCCATTTCCATTTAGCATACAACCATCATCAGTTGCTTGATTATCTTCCGGATTCAAGAGATTGTAATAATACCCCTCAACTCTGCGAGTCCTCACACCGACAAAAGCTTGCCAAAGCTGTAAATATTATGGCAGACTCATAAACCTCAAGTCAACCATCACTAAATATGAAAAGAAGTCAACATTTTTTTAATTGTGCAGTACTGACTTCACCTCTCCTCTAAGAGCCATCGGCAATCCCCCACGAACCAGGCACTCCAATTCCTCATTCCAAGAAAGTAATGCCTCCTTGGAAGCCAAATTCACTTCTGCTTCATCCGCCCCACCGTCATCCGATGGAAACTCTTCCTCGGAGCCATCTTCCGAAGTTCCTCCAGCCGATCCCCCTTCTTCGATCGGAGCAAGGTGCCTCCCGCTTCTCCTGGCTTCCCGTCTCTTGTGTTTGGACAAATTTCTCGACTTTTTTAGACGGAGACTCATCAACTGCTCGATAGTGCAGAGAGAAGGCCTAATCTCGGCCCACAGTAGAACATCATCGGAGACTCTTTCCTTCTTTTCCTCCAGACCATCACTTCCCCCCTTCTTCTCATCAAAGTTCTCATCTTTCGATTCCTCTGGCGATCCGACTCCGATATCCTCTTCCAGAGGAAGAACGAGAGCCGACTCGGCCTGCCGCTCCAGGAAATCGCTCCATCTCTCCGATCTCTCCTCTTCCTCCTCCTGGAATCAAGAAAAGATGACAAAATTAAGCATTCGCCATAAAAAAACAATTCTTTTCCTCAAAATCAGAAGAAAAAGGAGCATTTGCCTTGTAGATTTTGGCGTACTCTCGGTATCGCTGCAAGTGCTGTGGCCGAACCGCGAATCCATATGCATCCCTGATCAGAATTCATCAATCAAAGATCAATCCCCCCCCAAAAAAAAACCTAAAAAATTCGAGAAATTTGAAGAGAACAAACAACCTGGACTCAACGTCCATAGAAAAGAGCTAGAAAACCCCACTCCCAGACGCCATTCAGAACCGATCAAAAATCCCAACCCTAGATTCCGAGATCTAGCTCGACCTACATTATCGCTACGGAGTATATATATAGAGTATATAGAAAGAGAGGGAGGAGACGTGGCGAGCGGTGACTGACCTCTTGTGCTCGAGAGCGAAGAGAGGGAGCGGATGATCTTTCGCGCCCGTCATCTCCGCCGCCGCCGCCGCCACTTCCGACTTCCTCGGCGGAATTTGTGGGGGAAAGAGGAACAAAGGAGAGCTTTGATCAGTTTCTCACGTTTTGGGCGGCAGCGGCACCGGCAGTGGTGAGACTCAAGTGTAGGGGTGCAACTCGGGCGGGTTGGGTCGGGTTTAAGGTCAACCCGAGTCCAACCCGATAGATCATAAGCCTAGCCCAAGCCCAAGTCCGACCCGACTTCGGGTTCAACATATGAAGCCCAAGACCAAGCCCGGAGGATCGGGTTGGGCTCGGGTTGGGTCGGATCCATCGGATTTATCGGACTCTAATATGATATTTGAAATAATTTTAAACAAGAGTAATATTAAATGCATAATCAAATAGCAATCAAGCCTCAATCATTACAAAATAAAACTGAAATGAGATTTAGGACAAGGAATTGAAGAGTTTGGGTGAAAAAAATTATAGTTTAAACTTTTTATTTAAGTAGTATGAAACAATATATATATAAATTATATATATGTCGGATTTCGGGTTCTTCGGGTTACCCAACACATGAACCCAAGCCCAACCCGATTTTTGATCGGGTTCAAATATTTTAACCCGAGCCCAAGCCCGAACCCGAATATCTTCAACCCTAACCCAACCCATTAATGGGTTTACCCGATCGGGTTCGGGTTTAGCCCGCCCGAGTTGCACCCCTACTCAAGTGTGTCTTCTCTATGTATTAATTAATTCAAGGGCTAATCAAATTTTATTTTTATATATAACTTGTCTATTAAAGTGATTCATTCTATTGCGTCATTTGTTATGGTCTAACTAACATGCTTGTCTCCTACTTAGATTGTCTTAATTGTTTTAAGTTTAATAATGGGAAAACTATACTTTTGGTCACTGAATGTTTGTCTGACCAAAGTTTTAGTCACTCAAAGATATTTTCCAAAAATTTAGTCACTGAATGTTTGGTCTTCCAAAAAAAGGTCACTCTGTTAAATTGTTGTTTATTTTATTAACGATTTTTGTTGACATGGCATGTTATGTACCATGTCAGTCGTTAAGTATGACGTGGTACATCCACGTGGACTATTTTTGAGTTTTATCTTGCAAAAAATTTTGTTTGGGTATTAAGTTATGTGCCATGTTTCAATGTTTATGACATGGTATTTCATTTTTTTTTTTAAACTTAATACTCAAACGAATTTTTTGAAAAATAAAACTCAAAAATAGTCCACATGAATATGCCACATCATACTTAACGACTGACATGACACACAACATGCTATGTCAACAAAAATTGTTAATAAAACAAACAACAATTTAACAGAGTGACCATTTTTTTGGACGACCAAACATTCAGTGACTAAATTTTTAAAAAATATCTTTGAGTGACTACAACTTTGGTCAGACAAACATTCAGTGACCAAAAGTATAGTTTTCCCTTCCGTTTAATAATCTTTCTTTTGGGCTAATCAAATCACCAAGACCAATCGGAGGACGGTCTAACCCCCCTATCCTATGGTCAACATGCAGATTTACAAAAGCTAACAAACATCAAAGAAAACATAGGAACAACAAACTAGTCCAATGCTAAGATCACAACAACAAAAATTTAAGAGAGATCATACATTTTACAAGTACTTGATTGACTGTGATACGTAAGAACTATCAAAATTTTAACAGTCAGCTGTATATTCAAAATTGTCAAAAATTGTCAAAACTATAAAAAAATTGACAAACACGACAAGAACTGTCAAAATTTTTACAATTCTAAATATGTATAGGACTACAGAAAATAGTGTCGGTCCTTAATAAACAAAAATGAATATAGTACTCTTAGCACTGACCATACTTAATGACAATTTAGTTTGATTATCTGCATTTTTAGCTAACTAAATAATTTTCGTACAATTAGATTACCATTTTTTTTACTTCTTCACCGTGTTTTAAATTTTATTAAAAGTTTCAAATACTTGAATGTTTTTGGATTCCTCATTGCATGGTCAAAACTAAGTAATAATTTTAGAATTTTTATCGGGTGTGACTGTATGAGAAAGAATCAATATATGTCCACTAGAATCATTTTTCGGATATTCCTTCTTGCTCGACTTTTTATTTTTTCTTTTTCTAAATGGGTCGGGCCTGTGTTTTTTGAAGGTATGTTTGTCTTTATTTGGTGGCCCATATTTGCTATCAGCTAAATTAATTTATATTGTAATTATGGGTTGTTTCCAAATGGACTGTAGCAACGAGAGTGATTAAAAAAGGTTTGGAGATGTTCAACATCACCATAAAGTTTATTTTCCAAATATCCATTTGCATATATTTACTAATTAAAATTAATTGGGATATCTTGGTAACTACAAAAGATGTCTTTTGATTTTCCTAAATAGTCTTGAAGGTAGATGTAAAAATAATATATATATATATATATATATATATATATATATATATATATATATATATATATATATATATATGGTCTTAGTCTTAATAGAAATTAGAATAATTATAGCAGTTGTCTTTTAGTCTTTTTATTAACAATTTATGAAATACGTGCAACGTATGTGCATATACTAGTGTGTTTAAAATTGCAACATATCATGTATTGGTTTGGTATGTAAATTTTTGCAACATTATTTATGGGAAACCAAGAAACCAAAACAATGTATTCACTACTAAAATAACCCCTTTTAGCGACGTCCGAATACGTCGCTAAAAAAGAAAAATCCGTCGCTAATTTCTATTAGCGACATATTTAGCGACGAAAATTGGATGTCGCGTATTGGCTTGTCGCAGATTACAATTTCGTCGCAATTCGTCGCTAGTTGCGACGTCACGTTAGTGTCGCTAGACGTCGCAACATTAGCGACAGATAGCGACGTCACCATACGTCGCCACTATAGCGACGTAGGGCGACCACTTAGCGACGCCGTCAACTTTATATATGATGACATGGCATGACAGCCACGTCAGCATTTTAGCGACGCCTAGCGACAACTTTAGCGACGTCAGCTCTCAGGTGGTCATATGCAACGTCAGCAGTATAGCGACGTATAGCGACGTTACGTCACTATTTGGCGACATATAGCGACGTGTTCTCTACGTCGCAAAACGACGCAGAACGTCGCTATACGTCGCAGATGTTATAAAAAAAATTTAAAAAAATTTGGTATTTTTGTTATGCTGTGTGTCTGTGTTCACATTCACTGTAAACACAGACACACATCATCACAAAAATACACATTATATTTTTTAAAAATTTGGGCAGCACCTCCTTTGTATATCAGATCATCGCTTATAACCCAGCGTAGGTATATTTGTCATCCCCGTCGCAGATATCATCACAATTAACAGTCTCACATCATAACAGTCTATAACTAATAGATGAATAACAGTCTCCATCATAACAGTCTACAACTAAATATCATACATGTACTCAATGAAAATACCAACAAATTAAATATCACCAACATACATGTCCAACAAACATACATGTCCAACAGAGTCAAATAATATTCAAAATCAGTGTACAGAACGGTGAATGGGCCCATAGGGCCAATAAATACGAAGATGATAAAAAAATCTACTGGATCACTGAGGACCCCTGCCGTGCATCTGGGATAGCATGTACTCATACTGCTCCTGTGTGAGCTGCACCGTAGGGGCAGTAGGAGGCAGTGCAATGTCTGGAGTCGGCGCCGTCGATGGACCGGGAGGACGTATCTGCTCCAGCTCTCGCAGTCGCTCACCATAAACAGCAAGGGCACTCACCACCCTCTCAGTACTCGCCTCAAGCGAAGCCGATACCTGAGTGAGTGAGGCAGACATGCTCCTCTGCGATCCCTCCAGCTCGACCTGTCTACGCTCTGTGCGCTGCGTAGACTCGGTGAGCGTGTGCAAGCTGGCAGCTGTAGCCTGCTGCAGACTCATCAGCTCCTGTATACTGTGCTCGACCGCATCAAATCGTCCGGTGACGATCGGAGGGTCGGATCGTCGCTCGACCGCATCAGAAATCTGCTGCTGCAACTCGCGACGCAGCTCCTCGATCTGACGACGAATATCCTGAGCTCGTGACGACGCTTGCGAAGCCGAAGACTGCGCACTGACAGAGGGGGCCCGGGATGACTCCGAAGCCAAATACATGCCGTAGGATCCCGTACCGTAGTACGTACCCTTCTGAAGACCGCCAACGGCGGTCATCCAGAGCTCGTCCGGCGATAGAGCTGTAGGCGGCTGGGAGGAAGTACCAGTCCCTCCCTCTGCTGGCGCACTAGCAGCAGCAGCCGCCTCCACCTGTAGCCGAACAAACTCGGCCTAGAACATGTGTTTCTAACGTGTAAGTGTTTGCTAAAGTCTATATTGATATCTATTTTCCTGTTTTCTAAATTATAGTAAATTAATATAAAGAATAGAACGTACATATGCCTACGTCGCCCTCTCGTCAATGAACTCCCCAGCCCTCCGATGGGTGACCAGGAAGACGGTCACCATGTTCGGGTCCTCACCCTTTTTTACTTGTTAAAATATATTATCTATTATTAGTATTAAACATTCTATCAAACTATATATAAATTAATGTTCGTCATAGGAAACGTACCAGACGACGAAAATGCTCCGTCATCGGAATGGAGCCACCACACCACTTACCGGCGCTCGACCGTGCCACCTTGGCCTTGTCAGACCGCTCCTGGTACTTGGGCTCGCTGAATCTAGCCTTCATCGCAGTCCACTGCTCTGGCGTGATCCAACCATGGATCGGCTGTCCGAAGCGATCACGAGACTTCTGGTCGTGGATCGCATCACGGATGTATCCTGGTATCCTCTTTTGAGGCAGTCCAGTCCCGGAACTCTCTCCGGCTTTAATCTACTATTTTACCAAATAGTACACACGAGTTTGGATCCGAAGAACTCGCCAACTTCAACACGAGTTTGGATCCGAAGACTCGCCAACTTCTACACACGAGTTTTCTTACGAAGGCTCGCCAACTTCAAACAAAAGAGAATGAGAACTTGTTGATCTTCTAACACGTGAAGATCGAAATGTACAACTCTTTAATACTCTAGCACTTTGGAAGAGGATGACAATAAAAAGCTTGGAAGAGTATTAATGGTGGAGCTCTTGGTTGTTGGAAAATTTATGGAAGAGTTGGTAAAGAAGCTCAAGAGAGAGAGAGCTTTCTTTTATAAGAGAACCAAGAGTTGGTGGCATTTAATGCTCTGAATACAGACAGACCGACATGCCGCCGGTATGCAGCGGCATACCGTCGGTATACCGGCCAAATAGTAACGGTCATATTAATGACCGTTAGAGAGCATTAAATGCGGCCATTAATGCTAGTCAGAGCAATTCAAAAACCAAATATTTGAAACCCGGTATACCGCCGGTATGCCGGAGCATGCCGCCGGTATGCCGACAATTGTCACAGCAAGTTTTGAGTTGCTAAAAGCGGTATACCGCCGGTATGCCGGAGCATGCCGTCGGTATGCCGACAATTTGTCACAGCAACTTTCTGGACAAGAAAAGCGGTATACCGCCGGTATGCCGAAGCATACCGCCGGTATGTCGACTATTTGTCACAGCAACTTTCTGTATACTAAAAACGGTATACCGTCGGTATGCCGAAGCATACCGCCGGTATGCCGCTCTGTAGCTATTTGATTTTTGACTTGTTCTTTTTACTGTCATCCGTCCTTAGGTGTTTACAGATATACCTATACCAGTACAGACTCGAAGACTCTAAACAGGAAGACGCCGTCATATGCTGGGAACGTCGGTAACTGCTACAGTCTTCAAGGAAGAAGGAGAAAGCTCTTGAACGGAAGAACTCCATGTAGTAGATCTTCTGAGAATGTTTGAATCCGAAGAATAGAAGACTAAACTACGAAGATGCTGTTAATTACTCAAAATAAAATGTGCCAACAAACTCCCCCATTTTGATAATTGACAAATTAGAGAGATAGCATCTTCAGGGAGTAGCTCCCCCGTAGGTAGACAGCTCCCCCTCAATACGATTTCTTCCCCTTTGTCACTTAGTCAAAGATGGGGATAAACAATAGAAATAGTGCATAATAAAAAGACATGAGTATATAAAGAGAAGCATGCATTAATATATTAAAGTAGAAAGTGAATACATGCTGGACCCATACATATCATAGTAATAAAAAGACTCTCCATAACGAGAGCCAGACACGAGAGACAACCATAGATAACGTCCCCGAAGGACAGCATACAACTAGAACAAGCAACAACCGGTCCCCGAAGGACCACAAAAGACAACATAAGGAAAAACACATAAAAACTAGAAACACTCAAGAACCGAAACCATCACCAAAAGGAACTCCATCCCTAATCCTCAGCCGGATCATCATCATCATCACCCTGAGCCTGCTGGAAGGCGCCAAAAGGATCAATGCCGTCAGGGTACATAAACCCATAGGCATTGGGGTCAGAGAAGCGCGGGCCCGTGTACATGGGATCCTGAAGATTAAGATCCAGAAAGGCATCACGGTCTTGAAGAGTGCGCTGAATAAAGTACCCCTGATCGTGGAAACGAGTCTGGATCAGGGCACCAAGTCCACGAGTGTGGGCCCGCATCTGCTCCTCCGCCTGGGCCATCCGTATATCAAAGTGCTGCTGAGTGAGCGGCATATAACGGCCCGAAGTAGGAGGGGTAGATGTGGGAGCAGCAGGAGTGGATGTCGGTTGCTCTTGGGAAGATGAGGCACGGGAAGTAGAGGCGCCAGCAAGGGTACGGGAGACAGCGAGATATGAGGGGACGCCATCCGAGGAGCATAGAGACAGGTCAACATGTTTGGCCTCCATAAGCAGAGTGATAAAAGAGCCATAGTAGAGATTCTGCTTCTCCGAAGGCAAGACACGCCGGAATTGCAGAAGAAGAGTCTTTGGGAAGGAGAATCGCTTTCGGGCATAGAGATGATACATGCAGACGAGGGCATCACCGGTGATTGCGTCATAGTTCCCGTCCTTAGGAAAGAGAGTGTGGCACACGATCCGATGGAGCTCGTAATAAAATGGCTCCAGCTGGACAGAGAGGGCCGGGATGACAGGAGGGTTGGGATCCTTGCAGATGATACGGCAGAATTCGTCAAAAGGTGACGCCGCCGAGGAGTTGAGAGCACCCAAAGATGGTAAGGCTTCCCCTTTGTCCGGGATGCCTAGGATGTTCCCCACTTCCCGAGAAGTAAGATGGAAGTGGCGGTCATTGACCATAGATTGAATGGCGGATGGATCATCGTCATTCCCTCGCATGTTGTAATAGAAAAGTCGGACAGCAGCGGGGTAGACAGGAATCTGACGCCGAAGAAGGGAGGAGAGACCGGCGTCGTCAAACAAAGAGACGTGACCAGGGAAGAGGTTCCAGTTGATCGCCCGTCCCTTGAACACGTTGTGATGGATAAAGTGCTGGAACCAAAGGTCGGCCGCCAGAGAGTTGGAGAAGACGCGTTGGTCATAGCCGGTAGGTAGCGCCACCGGGACGAAGGGATTGAACAAGGAGGAGGAGGAGGATCGGGGGCGCTTAGGGTTAGCCATTGTAGAAGGATTTGTTGCTTTGGTGTGGAAGAAGTAGTAGAGAGGAGATGGAAGAAAGAGGGTTTTAAAGTAGAGGAGGAAGATGAAGAGATGAGTTTGAAAGGGGGGGTAGGGAAGTAACGGTTGTAGAGGAGGAGTAAAGTGGGGAGATGAAAAGGTGATGGGATGAAATTAATGAGAGTGGAGTAAAAAGAGGAGAGAAAGGGGGAAGGTGATTTGAAGTATAATAAATAGGAGGGGAGTTGAGGAGATAGGTAGTTAAGAGGGATGGGATGGATGAGAGGGAATAAAGATATGATAAATAGAATAATGGAAGCGAGATAAAAAAGTGGGCCCGGATCTCAGAGTACGTGTCCTGTCCGCCTCCCACCGGCATACCGGCGGTATGCCGACGTGTACCGACGGTATGCCGAGTTTCAAAATAGAACATAATTTTGCTTGGAAAAACGGCATGCCGACGGTATACCGTAGTATACCGTCGGTGTGCCGGCCGAATGGGACTATGAATCAAAGGACAAAATGCCTAGTTCACGGCAAAGGAAAGAGAAGCGATCTTCCGGGAGAGGCTTAGTGAAGATATCGGCTAATTGATATGTAGTATCAATAAATTCAAGACGGATATCTCCTTTTTGCTGATGGTCACGAAGAAAATGGTGTCTAATTTCAATGTGCTTCGTGCGTGAGTGACAAATCGGGTTTTTCGTGAGATTGATAGAGCTAATGTTATCACATTTAATAGGGGTGCAAGAATGAGAAAAGCCATAATCTAAAAGTGTTTGTGACATCCAAAGAATTTGTGCACAACAACAACCAGCCGCAATATACTCTGCCTCAGTGGTTGAAAGAGCAACAGAGTTTTGCTTCTTACTAAACCACGATACCAAGGACTTTTCGAGGAATTGACAAGTGCCACTAGTGCTTTTGCGGTCAATCTTGCATCCGACAAAATCTGCATCCGAAAAGCCGTGAAGCTCAAAGGATAAAGATTTCGGATACCAAAGACCCATGTTAATGGTGCCTTTGAGATAACGAAAAATGCGCTTAACGGCACTCAAATGTGATTCCTTTGGATTGGCTTGATATCGTGCACACAAGCAAACAGAAAACATGATATCCGGACGACTAGCAGTTAAATAGAGTAAGCTACCGATCATACCTCTATACTTACGAATGTCGACCGATGTGCCATCTTCATCACTGTCAAGCTTTGTCGTTGTGGCCATAGGAGTCCTCATTGATTTGGATGAGTCAAGGTCGAAACGCTTGAGGAGGTCCTTTGTATATTTTGCTTGATTGATGAAGGTTCCTTTAGGTCCTTGTTTGATTTGTAATCCCAAGAAGAAGGAGAGTTCACCCATCATACTCATTTTAAACTCTTCCTGCATAACTTTGGCAAATTCTACACAAAGTGTGTTGTTAGTAGAACCAAAAATAATATCATCAACATAAATTTGAACCAATAAGAGAGTCCCATCGTGGGATTTAATAAAAAATGTGGTGTCAACTTTGTCCTTTGAAAAATTGTGAGAAACAAGAAAAGAGCTAAGACGCTCATACCAAGCACGTGGAGCTTGTTTGAGGCCATAAAGGGCTTTATGGAGTTTGAAGACGTGATTAGGAAATTGAAAATCTTTAAAACCGGGAGGTTGTTTAACATAAACTTCCTCTTTAATAATACCATTTAGAAAAACACTTTTAACATCCATTTGAAATAGCTTAAAGTCATTAAAACAAGCAAAGGCACAAAGCATACGAATGGATTCAAGACGTGTAACCGGAGCATAGGTTTCGTCGTAGTCAATACCTTCCTCTTGGTTATAGCCTTGAGCAACCAATCGGACTTTGTTACGAGTCACTAACCCATCTTCATTAAGCTTGTTGCGAAACACCCATTTAGTTCCAATAATGGGGTGATTGCTAGGTTTTGGGACAAGTTCCCAAACCTTGCTTCGCTCAAATTGATTTAGCTTCTCTTGTATAGCTATCATCCAAAATTCATCAAGAAAAGCATCATTAACATTTTTAGGCTCTATTTGAGAGATAAAAGCCACATTGGCACAAAGATCACGAGTGGCGGATCTTGTGCTAACACTTGAGGAAGGATCCCCAATGATAAGCTCCTTAGGATGATTGGTGACAAATCTCCATTCTCTTGGGAGATCCTGTGGAGGAGGCTCGAGAGGAGGAGACTCTTTAGATGGGGTCACAACTTCATTGTTAGATGAAGAAGGACGATCCTCAATAGAGGAGTTCTCCAACCCAAACGAGATGTCATCAATATCCTCGGAAGAGGAGAATGTAGAAGAGTTGAGTTCATTAAAAGAGACATTGATTGACTCTTCGACAACAAGACTTCTTTTGTTAAAAACACGAAAACCTTTACTATGAGTAGAGTATCCAAGGAATATTCCTTCATAGGCTTTTTCTTCAAACTTGCCTAGGTTATCCTTGGTATTCAAAATAAAACAATTGCAACCAAAAACTTTGAAATATTCAATAGAAGAAATTTTGTTGAACCAAAGCTCATAAGGAGTCTTCTTAGTAATAGGTCTAATCAAGACTCTATTAATAACATGACACGCCGTATTAACGGCTTCCGCCCAAAAATATTGGGGGAGCTTATATTGGTTTAACATAACCCGGGCCATATCGCCAAGGGTTCTATTCTTTCTCTCCACAACACCATTTTGTTGAGGAGTACGAGGACAAGCAAAATCATGTCCAAAACCATTCTTTTCACAAAATCTTTTGAAATCAACATTATCAAATTCTCCTCCATGATCACTCCTAATTTTGTTGATAGAAAAACCTTTCTCATTTTGAACACGTTTACAAAAAGCAACAAATTCACGAAAAGTATCACTTTTGCAAGCAAGAAAAATAACCCAAGTAAATCTCGAAAAATCATCAACTAAAATAAAAGCATAAAGTTTGCCACCAAGGCTAGCTACTCTACTAGGCCCGAAAAGATCCATATGAATAAGTTGAAGGGGTCTAGTGGTACTCACAGAGTTGATGGATTTGAAGGATGACTTGGTCAACTTACTTTTCTCGCATTCTTCACATACCATATCCTTTTTGAAAGGGATACTAGGAAGTCCTCGTACAAGCTTCTTGGAGGCGAGGCGAGAGATGGTATCCATGTTGGCGTGTCCAAGCCTCATGTGCCAAAGCCAACTCTCATCGTTCTTGGCAACTAGGCACCTGTCATTGTTAGTACCTTCAACAAGATAAAGAACATAAATATTGTTTTCTCTAATGCCTTCATACACAATAGTTCCATTGGAGCTATCGGTAATGTAGCATTTGAGTTTAACAAACTTGATATCATAGCCATTATCGGTAAGATGGCTAATACTAAGGAGATTATGCTTGAGATTAGTAACAAGACATACATTATTAATACAAGGATAAGGAGGAGAACCGATATTACCATTTCCAATAATATAACCTTTAAGATTGTTACCGAAGGAGACGTGTCCTTCTTTCTTCATCGATAGCGTTGTAAAAAGTGAAACATCACCGGTCATGTGCCGTGAACAACCGCTATCGAGAATCCACTTGCTTCTAGCATGAGAAGGATTCGTCACCTACAACATAAGTTGAAGATGAACATTTTGGTACCCATGATCTTATGGGTCCATGAGTGTTAGTCTTAGGAACCCACTTAAGAACTCTCATGTCAACTTGTTTTCTTGTATAACAAAAGTTAGAAGTGTGACCGACCAAACCACAATAATTGCACATCAAAGAAGATTTAGAAGAAGAAGTGTGAGTGTTGTGCATGTGTGAGTTTCTAGTGTGAGAAGTTCTACCATGAGTGTTATGATGATAGTAAAATGCATGATGAGAGGTGTTCTTCTTAACAGAAGGTCCTTTTCTTGTGTTAGAAAAGGAGTTGTGTGTAGTGTTCATGTAATGGTTATGCCTAGCATTGTGATGAGTGTGAGGGTGTCTTGGAGCATGCATGTGAGTGGTATTCTTATTACCTAAATTCTTACTTCGTGTAAGAAGATCATTATACTTAATAGAAGTGGAATATTCTCTTCTATTAGCATCTTGACATTTGCGCATGGCAAATTCATAAGAGCTTCTCATGGATTGAATCTCATCATCCTTTTTCTTGATGGTGTCAAGAGATTCTTGAAATTTGAGTCGCAAAGACTCTATTTCATCCGTGTCGGAAATAGAAGATTTTTCCTTCACATCAATGATGATACTTGAGAGCCTCTCTATTTCAAGTTGAAGAGCCTCAACCTCCTTGAGAGATTTCTTGTATTTATTTCGAATACCTTTGTGTTCTTCATGTAACTCAAGAATGGCTTTCTCCAAATCATCATAGGTAAGAGTGTTTAAGGAAAAATCATCAAGTACCTCATCGGTTGCCATGAGACAGACGTTGGCATTGTGTTTGCACTCCTTGTCGTTGTCGGAGTCGCTCGCGTCGCTTTCACACCAAATGCTAGTGTTGGCAAACTTTCTGGAGGACGAGCTTCCCTTGCTAGGCTTCTCGTACTTGCTTGAGTCTTTTCGTATCATCGGACAATCCCTCTTGATGTGTCCGGGTCTTCTACATTGATAGCACGCCGGGTCTTCTTCATTGTCCCGTCTAGAGCGGTTGGCCTTGTTGAACTTTAAGAACTTCCGAAAGTGCTTAGCTGTGAGAGCTATTTCTTTATCATCATCCGACTCATTGTCGTCGAAGCTATCCTTGGAGTAGGACCTTGATGCTTTGAGAGCAAGAGTCTTCTCCTTTTCTTTGGTTTTCTCCTTCTCCTTCTCTTGAATGGAGGATTCCTCTTGATCCTTCATGTCAAGCTCGTGAGTCATTAGCTTACCCATGAGGGTCTCTAGGTTCATGACGGTTAGATCGTTCCCCTCAATGATTGTGGTAGCTTTAGGACTCCAAGCTTTCGTCAATCCTCTAAGAATCTTTCTTATCTTTTCATGAGCGGGATATTCCTTTCCAAGAGAAGAGAAAGGGTTAATGATGTCACCAAAACGAGTAAACATGCTAGCAATAGATTCATCATGCTTCATTTTAAAAGACTCATATTCTTGCGTGAGTCTACTGATCTTGGATTCCTTCACTTGTGAAGTTCCCTCGTGTGTGACTTCAAGTAACTTCTAAATCTCATTAGAAGTCTTGCAAGTAGAGATACGGTTGAATTCACTACTGTCGAGAGCACAGTAAAGAGCATTCATTGTCTTGGCATCTCGACAAGCAAGCTTCTTCATATTTTCAGCAAGTGTCTCCCGAAGGGTGTCAGAAGCAATATCCTCAATAGCTCTGGAAGGAGTAGGAAGGCCATTTATCATGCAATCCCATAAATCGAAATCTATGGACTTTAGATAAATGCCCATCCTAATCTTCCAGTAGTTATAGTTGGTACCATCAAATAGGGGAGGCCTATTTGTGGAGTGTCCCTCATTGTGAAACGTGTTGATGCTAGGGTTAGAGGCCATGGATCACTCAAGGGTGTAAATCCAAATCAAGAGAACGAAGCTCTGATACCAATTGTAGAACCCTAGAGGGGGGTGAATAGGGAAATTAAAAATTAACTACAACAATTGATGCAATAAAGATAATTGAAAGTAAAGAGTAGAAAGATCAAACGCAAACGCAAGGATGTATCCTGGTATCCTCTTTTGAGGCAGTCCAGTCCCGAAACTCTCTCCGGCTTTAATCCACTATTTTACCAAATAGTACACACGAGTTTGGATCTGAAGAACTCGCCAACTTCAACACGAGTTTGGATCCGAAGACTCGCCAACTTCTACACACGAGTTTTCTTACGAAGGCTCGCCAACTTCAAACAAAAGAGAATGAGAACTTGTTGATCTTCTAACACGTGAAGATCGAAATGTACAACTCTTTAATACTCTAGCACTTTGGGAGAGGATGACAATGAAAAGCTTGGAAGAGTATTAATGGTGGAGCTCTTGGTTGTTGAAAAATTTATGGAAGAGTTGGTAAAGAAGCTCAAGAGAGAGAGAGAGCTTTCTTTTATAAGAGAACCAAGAGTTGGTGGCATTTAATGCTCTGAATACAGACAGACCGGCATGCCGTCGGTATGCAGCGACATACCGTCGGTATACCGGCCAAATAGTAACGGTCATATTAATGACCGTTAGAGAGCATTAAATGCGGCCATTAATGCTAGTCAGAGCAATTCGAAAACCAAATATTTGAAACCCGGTATACCGTCGGTATGCCGGAGCATGCCGCCGGTATGCCGACAATTGTCACAGCAAGTTTTGAGTTGCTAAAAGCGGTATACCGCCGGTATGCCGGAGTATGCCGTCGGTATGCCGACAATTTATCACAGCAACTTTTGGGTTGCTAAAAACGGTATACCGTCGGTATGCCGGAGCATACCGTCGGTATGCCGACAATTTGTCACAGCAACTTTCTGGACAAGAAAAGCGGTATACCGCGGGTATGCCGAAGCATACCGCCGGTATGCCGACTATTTGTCACAGCAACTTTCTGTATACTAAAAACGGTATACCGTCGGTATGCCGCTCTGTAGCTATTTGATTTTTGACTTGTTCTTTTTACTGTCATCCGTCCTTAGGTGTTTACAGATATACCTAGACCAGTACAGACTCGAAGACTCTAAACAGGAAGACGCCGTTATATGCTGGGAACGCCGGTAACTGCTACAGTCTTCAAGGAAGAAGGAGAAAGCTCTTGAACGGAAGAACTCCATGTAGTATATCTTCTGAGAATGTTTGAATCTGATGAATAGAAGACTAAACTACGAAGATGCTGTTAATTACTCAAAATAAAATGTGCCAACAGAGTCGCCAACCTGCTGGAACTGTCCTGTCCCGGTAATGGACCGGGAACAGAATGGTACAATGGCGTACTCGGAGATGAGGATGAGGGTACGGAATCTCCATCCCCAGCCTGAGGCTGACGGGACTGCCTAATATAAAATCCTCCGCGTCGTCCAGATGGTCTAGTCATACCTGATAATAACGTATGACAATAAAACAAAAAAACATATTTATATGATAGACATCACAGATTTTTGAAAAATATCATAGTCACAGATAAAAGTGTCAATAAAGTGTCACTGAAGTGTCACAGATTTATATGATAGAAGTGTCACTAAAGTGTCAAATATGATGATAAAACAAACGTACGGATTTAATCCTCTTCTGAAAATTCATCTAGTTCGTTTAGCTCATCTACTTCTTCTTCTTCTTCTTCTTCTTCTTCTTCTTCTTCTTCTTCTTCCTCCTCTACATCTTCACTTTCATCTGCATCTTTCTCTTCAGATAATTCTACTTCTTCTACACAATTAGATGTGTAATGAGGAACTTCCGTCGTGTCCACTTCTATAATATTTGTTACAAGAGGTAGTTCATCCTCTTGATAAGCTATATCGTCAACCTCAAAGGTATTTCTAGCTTTGGTCTTGCATACTGCCCACCATGCAGCGACGTAATAAACACTACGTCGCTGAACGTCGCTACTCAGCGACGGTCAGCGACGTGTAACACTAGGAGTCGCTATAGGCAATTATCAGCGACTGCTTTTTCTGCCGTCGCTAATATACGTCGCTATTCTAGCAGATTTTAGTAGTGATTCGCAACATTACTTATAACAATAAATATTTTATGGTGTTTAGTGGGAATAATCTTGATTATGTTAAAGGAACATTTGGATAGGCTATTTACAGTCAAAAACTATGAGAGGTCGTCAATGTGGACAGGCTAAAGACAGTAAAACAGTGTGAAAGGTCAAGCAGTAATGTAGCAATCAATGTGAGCAAATATTGCCACAAAGACATATATATGAGAACAAACCTAACAATAAGCCTATTATGCCTATATATAGATTAAAGTTATTGTCACGTCCCGCTTCCCAGATTCAAACGGTGACGTCATAAACACATCCCCAGGCTACGCGCCGAATTCGCGATTATCGCCCGTAAGGTTCGTGCATAAGGAAAAGCAGGTCATAACTTACATAAATTTAAGTCAGAAATAATCTAGAACTAAGACATTCTAACTAATTGAACATGAGCATAACTATTTCTACCCAGTACAATTTTGAGCCCAACTATAAATAATACAATTATACCTTAAACAAGTAGATAAAAAGAATTCTTGTTCCAACTTGAACGTCTTCAATGGTATCATCACGTCTCTGATCTCCAGTTGTCCTTCAGTACCTGATAGCGGCTTCATTTGGTACACTGCTACAAAACCTAGTGAACAATACTAGGTCGTTTAGAAACGACAAGCAAGTCCTCGGCCAAAAACGCTTAAGAAAATTATAATAAGGAGTGAAACATAAAGATTTTCTGTTAGAAGAATAGAAACATGCGATTTTATATTGTTATAGTTTTCATTCATTTAAGCAGTATAAACGTCCTTTTGGCTTTAATTAAAATGGGATAATTTTCTTCTAGAATGCGATGAAATTCGAGGGACTAAACCATCCACCCAAAGTTCTATCGATGTATATGAAAAATAAATTTCCGAGCTTCCCTTGAGCTTATCATAAATTTTGTCTCCCTTGGACAAAATAGAAATTGCCTCCCTTGGACAAAATAGAAATTGTCTCCCTTGGACAAAATTGAAATATGCCTCTCTTGGGCTAACCCTAAAATGCAATACAATCTGGAGAACAACCCTGAATATTCATCTAAACATTTCCCGTCAACAATCCCGTTAACCCGGGACCAGGCTGTGAATTCCGAGCCTCCCTTGGGCTTAACAATCATCTACTCGATGTTACTGTCGAAATAGATGTAAATAATTTTCGAGCCTCCCTTGGCTTAGTTTGCCTCCCTTGAGCAAACAAAATACTGATCAGCTTTTTGTTGTAATTATGTTACGGGACATTTAGGGACATTCAGTTTGTCCTCCCCCGCCCAATGCTTCCTAAATGATTTTAGGTCTTAAGGGCAAATCCGATATTTTTCGAAAGTTAGGAATTTAACTTTTGAATTTTTCAAAAATTTCGGCAGAGTCTCCTTTGTATTTGGCGACTCCGAAAATTCACAAGAGACAATATATCATATAATTAAAATCCGGGTTCGTCGACCCCTTCGGTGGAGCAACTCTCAAAACCGGAATCACGCAGGTAATAATTCGGGTTCGTCGACCCCTTCGGTAGAGCAACTCTCAACACCGGAATCACACACAGTTATATATTTATAAATTAAGATTCAAAAGCCAAACGTTTCTTGTTTCTTACCTAGCAAGCGTGCTTAGCATTCCGTACCAATTTACAGCAATAATCTAAAGCAATTAGTTAGCACTTCGGTACTCTTATCACAAACACAAGAAAATTAGCATTTCTTGTTAGTAACCATAATTCACAAGAATGAATTATATTCGAAATAAATTTGAATAGTACCTATATGTCATTTGTGGAGTTTCCTAAATCCACAAGATCCATTATGACAATTCAAGCTCACTAAACGTTAAATAAAAAAAAAATCAGATTATAGTTTAAAAAGAAGAAATAATATAGATAATATGACCTTGTATTATGTATAAAATAATTTCTAAGGGCGTCTATACATCCCTACTTTAGTGTTTCAATTAAAATATCTTGTACTAGCCTCAAGGGTATCCATCTATGCCCAAAATAATTTTGGAAAGCCATTATCTATTCCAAGAAAAATTATATAGTGACTAATAAATATAGATTCAAAATTGATTAGTAGAATTTAAAATATACTATATTGAATCTAGTAATTTGTTCTACTATCTTAAATTTGAATCTTACTAAATATAACACACATGTATCATTATACCCTGAATAATGAACATAATTAGCCATTTAACAATTTCATAACTGCTTACATATATCATATTATTTACCCATAACATTCAAATCTCTATTTATATCCGAATACATATCAAGTCTAGGATCAACATATCATATATTTAAAACTCAAGAGTTATTATGTCAAAATCATATTGGCGAGCCATGCCGAATCATAATTCGGGTGTCTGTGTCGTACCACGCATACGTATGTATACATAAATTCATGATATCCAGAATTTAAACTAATTTAACTTGAATATTAACCAAAGAAAAGGCCTAACATATATCATAAATCATATTCTTGTGTTGATGTGTCCATGTTGTGTCCTGAATATGTGTTCAAAATTCTGGCATATAAATAACCTTATAAATTTATAAAAGATTATAATTAAAGGTTGAATACCCATGATTCACTAACGCCACACCATTTTAATATATACATATAATTACAAAACAGAGCCGTATCGATTCCGTGTCCTGCGGTCGTGTCCGAGTGTCTGTATTCAATCAAAATCATATATCCATGTTATATTTAATTTATATCTACCATAGCCTATAACCTATAATAGAGTTTCTAGCAAATTTCTTACCAATCATAGAAGTATAAACTATAAGAATAACAAGCAGTTGCAAAGCAGCTTAACACAATTATAAAGCATTCAAGTTATATATATATATATATATATATATATATATATATATATATATATATATATATATATATATATATATATATATATATATATAGGCAAGCAACTAACATCAATGCATACAGATTACATACTCCTAGACATAAGAATGATAAATTACTAAATTAATCACCACTCCCTGGTTCTAAAAACTTTCCTTGTAAAAGTACTTTACCATATAGGAACAAAGAAGAACAAATATTGGGAGAAAGCAAATGAAAGGAAAGAGAGTGAGGCTCATTTAAAATCTATCCATCACGATGACTGACAAATGCTCAATTATTCCAGAAAGCCAAAAGCAAAAGGAGCCATCATTCCAGGAAGCCAAAAAAGAAGTTGTTTAGCATCCATTTGTGATTTCCATATGAAAACCAAGTTCACAGTTTGGAAAGGAAAAAAATTAATTAATTCCCGAAACAGTTTTAAAACATTTTGGTGTTTGGAATTTGACGTTGTATAAGGAGGTTTTCATTTCTAGTTCCCGAAAACGAGGACAATCTTGGTTTAGTTTTACCAAATCCAAACTAAAAAGAATCCTAAACAATTCCCACACAATTCAGCATAGAAAACCTTTGTGTGGACGACAGCGTAACAAATTTTTTTTTGATTTGAAATAGAAAGAAATGATGGAGGACTTGCCTCTGTTTTGAGCAAAACCTAGAATTTTCTTCCTTCCCCAACTCTCTCCCAATTCAACCCTATTCCAATAACAACAATTTTATACTACTAATTCTTCCTAAATTAACCTAGATTTGGAAAGAGGAAAAATTGGAAGGGAAGAAGAATACCTATGGTTTTGGAATGAAGGAGAGGGAGGAGATGAAGATGGAAGTGGTGGTGGTGGCTGGCGACGGGCGCACGGGTGGCTGGCGGTGACGGGCGGCGCCGGCGGCGGCACGGCAGCAACACAGCAGCGGCAGCGCGCAGTAGCAACAGTAGCGGGAGTAAGAGGAAGGAGGGAAGAGAAGGAGAGAGAGAGAGATGGAGAGAGATAGGGAGATGAGAGAGAGAGGAAGATATATATAGAGAGGGCGAGAGTTCGAGAAAGAGAGAGAGATGACCGAGAGAGTGAGAGAGGTTTCGAGAGAGGGAGAGAGGGGTGCGGGTGAGGGCTGCCTGCCCCTCTCTCTTTCTCTATTATATATTTTTTTCTTTTTTTTAGGGATTCAAAATAAAAATCTCTAAAAATAAGAATGAAATTATTATTATTATTACATCAATTATTGTTTATATCATAAAAAAATTTAGAGCAAAACATCTAATTAGATGGAAATATAATAAAATATTAATACATAATTATTGAAAAGCAGCTATGACACTCTACCCACCTTACAAAATTTCGTCCTCGAAATTTAAATTTAAAGATAAGCTTTTCAAAAACGATCACAGAGAAAACAAATATTCTACCCACCTTACAGAGGTGAAGTAGTAATTTATCAAATTATTAAACAAAATATCTTGAAATATAGTTATTGTCACGCCCCAGAACCAGAATACTGGAGAGCGGGGGCAGACATAGCCAGCTACGTATATAAAATGGATTCCATCTCGCTATACGGTCACGGCTGTCTAGATACATGAGGGTTTAACTACAAGCCAACAGTCTCTTAAGGTCACGAACAAGCCTAGTGTCTCAATCACAAGCAAGTAAGTAAATGTTATAAGATGTAAGATCACCAAATATACAATAGTAAGGCGTCCCAAACATTACATATTCAGCTGATCATGAAGCTAGTCGTTACAAAATGTTAGGACTAGAAAGAGTTTTAGTCATACATGATCAACCCTACGATCTGTCAATCATGTTACAGCCCATAGGCAGACAGTAAGTAAGTGCAATCGAGCTAAACAGGTGCTCGTCGGCTAAACGCCTCAAAAGAATATTTTTACAATAGAGTGGGAGAGCCAAAAATAACCCACTCGTTGTCCTGGTTACGCCTGGTGGTCACCATCGGGCTAGAAAGTTGGTAGATCCTCTGGAGCTGCTCCGAAATCTAGCTATACAAAACCAGCTGGATCAGATCCCAGAAAGAGCAAGTGCCACAAAGGAAGCTTCACTTAGGAACTAAAACAGCAGTTAGCACAGAAGATAATAATATATAGTAAAACTGGAGAAAATATAACATCACGGGGATATACGGTAAGATAACCATGGGACCATTCAGATAACCAGGTTACAATCCTTAAACCAAACAAGGACCGGGATTGTAACCCTTCGTCTGAATCGAACTTGGTTTCTCCCATTTATCAGCAAGATAATATAAGAAGTCAGAGCATGTAACAATTTATACAGGATCAAGACTAGACAGAGTATTCCTCATTCAATCAATCACGGCCAAGCGATGAGTACGGCTTGATACTTTAACTAACTAGGGTTATCACAGGCCTAGTTACTAGCAAGATGCAGTGAGATTATTCCACAGCCACAAGCCCTGCAGACCATCCAGGTTACCCAGGTCAAAAATTAGGGGTTGAATTCAGGTGGGTACACCGTCCAGGAAACGCATGTACACTTAGGTAGCTTGAAGGGTGCAACACATGACAGTGTGCTGGAAATGTGCCCTACTCGACGACAGGCTACAGATCCCAGGCGCGCCCAGGTAACGGGATTGCCTGTAGCTGGGAGATCTCTTTATGACTAATGTATTAATCTAGTTATTAGCCTTAGTCCATTTCAGTGGGTACTCCTGACCGTGGTACTCAGGAGTCCCCTCCTAAATATGATGCAAGACAGGACCGGATTATTTGTACAAGCACATTCGCCCACGGTGTCCGGGTTATTTATACAGGTCATGTCAAGTCAGGTAGCCGTCGCAACAGCTTATCAAGATATATCATGTCAGGTTATCATGTCAAGTGTACTGGTTAGGAGTGCGCCACGACGGGCCACTATCAGGTCATGTCATGTTCACTTGTCAGGAGTGCACCACGACGGGTCACTTTCGTGTTCAGGTACATGTGCAAGGTATCATAGTGCAAGCATTTAATCAGGAGACCCAAGTTAATTTGGGGTTACAAGTCATGAATTAACAGTACTAATGAATAATAGTAATAATAATAAAATAACAAGACAAGGTACGAGGAGGAGCCATGCGGCTCAGAGAAACGAATCCATGCGGCTGGGTTTATTCAGGAACGCGTGCGATCATGAGGAAATAGGTGCCATGCGGTTTCAATACGGAACAGGCGCGCAGCTCATGCGACTAGGAGGAGGCCCAAGGCGCATGCGGCTCAGGGTTGCGGGATCCATGCGGCCAGGAAGAAGCGGGGTCCCATACGGCTGGCGGACCAATCAGGTATATGCGGCCGGAGTCAAGTGGGTCTCATACGGCTAGCAAAATTTGGCCTCATGCGGCAGATGGACATGCGGCTGCAGGAGCAAGGGCGCATACGACCGAGTGGGGAGAGGAATCAATGCGGCTAGGAATGACTCGGCCGCATACGGCAGGTCTCATGCGGCAGGAAGGGGGAGGGCACGTACGGCTAAAAGGGTAGCGTCTCATGCGGCTCAGTCTGGCGGGCGCACATGCGGCTCAAGAATGACTCGGCCTATGCGGCCAAGGATGAGAGCAGGCTTATGCGGCCCGAAGTTCTTCCAGCCATACGACTAAAAGAACACTTGCCGCATGAAATATTTCCTTTCAATTAACAGTTATTTTTTTTTTGGACCCAAAACAAATTTTTTTTCCTTTCAATTAACTATAAAACCCAAAACAAATTTTAATATTTCCTTTCAATTAACAGTTATTTTTTTTTTTGGACTTTCAAAAACAAAGCATATATATATATGCATATTAATTTTTTAATATAAAGAAATTATTTTAACTTGAATATATATATATATTTAAAAAATTTTTTTTTACTAATAATTAAGAAATAAAAGAAAATCATTTCTTTAAATTGATTTTATTGGTTTATGGGTAAAATAAGAATTTATATAAAAAAAATATATAGATGTTAATCCTAAGGTTTGAACCTCAACCTTCCCAACCAAGTCCTAAGACACCACCACTACACCACAAGTGTTGGTTGTCATATAGGAGTAGGTTTGATTGTTTTAGTATTGGGGAATGAAACCCTTCACATTTGGAACGGATGACCCATCCATCTTCCTCTTCGGTTCCTTTCCGAAAGGAGAACTGTAGGAGTTATTTCTTCTCCTTCAATGGAGACTTTAGGGTTTCCATAACCCCCAATTTTCTTCCTATAAATTCTCTCCCTCTCCATCTTATTCCTCCACCACTCTCCTAAAAACCCTTTTTCCTAAAACCTAGACTTCCATTTCCGGCGATCGCTGAGCTCTCGGCGACCCCGTCCTCCCCGCGCCAGCCGTCCGCCGAGCCCGTCGGTCCGACCCCCTCCGCGGACTCCTCCGACCACCCGACCGCGCGCCGTCGTTCCCGGCCAAGCCAGCGCGCCCCAACCCGCGACCCGCGGATCCCGCCGCCGCCTCCTCTGTCCGCGCGGCCCCGCCAGGCCGATCCCGGCAGCCCCCGACCGCGCGGCTCCCCGGCGCCCGACCCCCGATTCTGAGGCCGTCGCCCGCCGTCCGGCGACCGTACCTCTCGGTGTGCCCCAGGCCGACCGCCCTGTGCGCGCCCTCCGGCACCGACGCCCCTTCGTCGCTGTCCGATCCACCTCGGCTCCGCCTCCAGCGGCTCTGTCCCGAGCTCCGCTGCCTTCCGCGAGTTTTCCGTGCTTCCCACGGGTTCTGTTTCCGTTGTCTGCACTCTCGGTCGTGGTTCCCGTGGACCGTTGCTTTCCAATTTCGTTCCCGAGTTTTATCCCGCGGCTCCCCGACCAACGGACATGGGTAATTTCTGTTAATCACAGTAGTTCGTCTCTCCCCGTCTTAGTCGATGATGATTCTTGGTCTCCGATCCCACAATGGGATTCGGCTGTATTCTCAGTATTTCCGGGACTCATTCCAGAATGAGTTTTGGTTGGTTCATTTGGTGGTTTCTCGGAATTTCGAGTTAGTTTTGTAGTTCTGTTAGTTTTTGATTAATATCGGAATTTCCGAAATTGGTAGTTCTGAGAGCTTTGGTTTTGTTCTGTTGGTCGTTTCTGGAAATTCTCGGGTTTCCGAGTAATTTCGATTTTCGAGTGTTTTTCAGAAATGTGCTGTGGTTATATTTTCGGGTTCTAAATATTATTGGTGGAAATGGATTCATGGGGTATTTCCCTGGTTCGGGATTATATTTGTGTGTTTGTTGGCACATTTTCCCAGTATTGGGTTGTCCCAAAATAGAAGAAGTGCTGCCCAAATTTTTACAAAACTTTATTTATTTTGATTTCAAATCGGTTTTCGGAAAATGAATTTTAAAACTGATTTTTGGGCGACGACCGTACCGGTCTGTGGGCCCTGGCGAAATGCAAACGCACCGGTCCGATCGGTCGTTGTGGTATTAGCTGGATTTTGATGATGGACCGAGTCTGAGACTCTTAAACATTTAATTTAAATTATTTTATTTAGGCTATTTATTATAGTCATTTATTTACTGCACTTTATTTAGTAATTAGATCTTTTCCTCTTATTTGATGTAAAAAAAATAATTGTACAGCGCATAAGCCCACTCTAGGATGTTTAGCTGTGCCCTTGTATTGTGTAGCGTAGATCTTTATTTTCTTTTCTGGGTGGATGTGATCTTGCGTGGTTTTGATTAGACGTATAAATCGTAGTTAGAGCGTAATTTTATAATCAAGAATTAATTAAATGGATAAAATAATAGTAAGATAACTAGTTCATGATTTATCACTGTAAGAAATTATATTTTTATAGATATTACAAAATACAAAGTTTTCCAAAGATAATCGGTTCTCGTTGTTATTTCCAGATAATCAATTAATCGGTTTAATCAACGCACATAGTTGGCGACGTAAACGATAGCTGTAGCTTAATAACAACTAAAACCTGACTAGGACTTACTACTAGAGATTGCAACTAGCACACTTAGCCTGGTTATACAAAGGATCTAAGTCGAGTTCTCAACTGTAGGAACTCGAAGTTACAACTGACGTTCCTCCTCGGTACCGACTCGTCTATCCAGTCACAATAACAAAGGCAAGTGCAGTTATGTCTATTTGGTAATTTATCTAGTAATTGTTTTATTGCAATTTTAAACCACATTGCTACACGGAACTCTCTCCTAGAGTTCGAATATTGACTCATTGATTGAATCTGATTGACTCGAGATATTGGGGGAGTAGTGTAGCGTCTATGACCAATACCCCTATATTGCATCATTGATTGTGCGAGCTGATTCCTCCTATACACGAGGATAGGCCGGACCGTATCATTAGGATATAATTGAATCATCTCAAGCCGGTCATAGTTCGTTACCTACTCAAATCACATTGTTTTCAATTGTAGAATTGTGAAAAATATTGTTAAAGTATTTCAAATTGTTTAACATTGCAAATTTCAAATTATTATTTGAATTATTGGATATTCGTAATTGTACTTTGCTCCCTCCTGACTGGAGACAACATTTTAGGTATCACTGAGGATGAAGAGCTATACTATAATAGCTATTATGACCCGGTCCTCTACCCTGCGAAGGTACCAGAGCCGTCTCTGGAGGACGCTGATCCTGGGACTACAGAACCAGATGCTTAAATAGTTTTTCTTTTCTGCATTTTCTCCTTTATTTGGAGTTTGTAGTTTATTTCAGCATTTCATTTCCAGTTGTACTTCTGAATATTTTATTAAATAAAGTTTCATTTCCGAATAGAACAGTTGTGACAAATGTAATTGTGTTGTTGATATTACCTGCATGAGTGATACAGCTTACTGTCGTCGTCTCAACAACGGTGCAGGCTGGACATGATCCGATTCGACCCAAGAAATTGGGACCGGGTCGTGACATATTTTTAGTGGTGGCCCATGCAGGTCTGAACAACAACTTAGGAAAACATACCTAGAAACAATTAGAACACTAGAACATCAATTTGTCACAACATAGGACCGAAATATATTATAAATAAATATTTTGTTTGATTATAGACTGATAGGATACCTTGCTTATGTTTGCATCCTAAACCATCCAGAGAATGACCATTGACCAAATCCTGCTGGCGATGAGGTGTCATCTCCGGATCATACCCCATCTCCTCAACCAAGCCCAGGGTCTTTTCCCTCGCGGCTGATTGACCGTCCCCATAATGCATCCAGTGAAGTTTTTCCTACACTGACGATTCCTACCTCATCTCAAACCAAGTTGCTTTTCCTTGGTGGAGTATTTATTTTTGTTGCTCCACCAGTACCAGCAATCATCTTCCAAATGGTTGTCCTATTTCAAGAAATCCTGGAGTTCCAGAAAGCTCAAGATGAAGCCCAGCAGGAACAGATAAATATCACGAGAGAAGACATGAAGAACGTCATGATGTAGCCTTAGTTATCCCCAACCAAGTTAGAGCAGAACTTTTGTCCTAGGAAGGATACCCTTGAATCTAGAAGATATTTGGGTCCCATCAAGTACTCTACTCTCCGGCAGCCTTGTCGTAAGAAGCTATGGGCTTGTAACTATTGTAAGAGGCCTGGTCATCAGACCGTTCGTTGCCGCAAGAGATTGGGACAATGTTTGGCATGTGAATCTGCTGAACATCGGGTAAAGGACTGCCCCTTATCTTTCCATCAAACCAGAGCTCATATCCCAGCAACACCTGTTAGGCCACAATCTAAGGACCCTTTTCCTATCCAACAGACCCTGCCCCTTACAATAAGGCATGATGCAGACCCGGGGTTCATAGAAGATGAAGGACCAGATCAATGAAGGCTCTAGGATTTATTCAGGAAGGGATTTCACCTTAAGGAACACCTATCTTGTTTGTGCCCAAGAAGGATGGAACAACGGATGTGCATCGATTACCAGACACCAAAGAACAAGTACCCTCTGCCCAGATCGAGGATCTGTTTGATCTGGTTGTGTGGAATTAGGGTGTTTCGAAGTTTGACTTAAGATTTGACTTCTATCAAATCAAAGTCAGGAAAGAGGACATTTCCAAGACGGCGTTCAAACACCAAGTATGGGTAGTTTTCTTTGGTCAGGACGTTAGACTGACAAATGCTTCTGCTGTGTTCATGAATCTCATGAACAGAGATTTTCATGAGTATTTGAATCAGTTTATCTTCCCCATAGATAACCTTCTGATATATTTGAAGACTGAAGAAGAGCATGAAGAACATCTGAGGAAGTTTTGGAAAATTTGAGGAAAAAGAAGTTTTATGGTAAGTTACCTGAACGTGGATTTTCTTTGACAAGGTGGACTTTTGGCCATGTTGGCAAGAGACGAAATTTCGATGGAAGATAGCTGCTGTTGAAAAGTGGTACACCCCAAGTTCAATTCGGAAGATTCTTGAACTTGGCCGGCTACTATCAGAAGTTCGTGAAGGATTTCGCCAAGATTGCTGAGCCAATGACGAAGCTCACCTGGAAGAATGAAGAGTTCATCTGAACGAAAAGTTTGCCAGACGACATTGAGGAGCTGAAGAAGAGACTTACCACTACACCAATCCTTGCGCTACCCGCAGGAACCGGTGGGTTCTCAATTTACAGTAATGTCTCTGGAAAAGGACTGGGCTGCGTTCTTCAACAACATGGAAAAGTAATTGCTTACACATGTAGGCAACTACAGACTCATGAGAAGAATCATCCCACACCTAATTTGAATTTACTGCAATTATCTTTGAAGCTATGGAAGTATGATTTTTATGGAAAAGGAGTGAAATATATACGGACTACAAAAGTCTGAAATATGTCTTCACTCAGAAAGGGCTGAATGTTAGACTAAGAAGATGGCTGAAGCAGATGAAGGATTTCGACATCAACCTGCAGTACCATTCAGGTAAGGCTAATGTGGTCGCTGATGCACTTGGTCGATACCGATGGCGAAGTTCTTAACCAAGGACTAGCACCTGTTAGAAGATATCGAGAAGTTTGGACTGGAGGTTATACTACCTGGAGATAGAAGGATGGAGCTGGATGTTGAATCAGTATTGATGAAGTTCGAGGCTGAGGGATAAAAATCAAGAGAACGTAGTTTCAAAACGAGACACTTTGCAGGCTTAGAGATCAAGTGTTGGCAGGAACACTTGAGGGTCTCTAAATTAATCAGCATTGGAACTCTGAAGAAAGATACGAGACTTTGCGTATCGGTTGACAAACGGAGGAATGAGTTGATGAAAGAAATGCACCAGTCGCAGTATTCCATATATTCAGGAGCTAATAAGATGTATCGGAATATGCCTCCATTGATTGGTGCTATGGAATGAAGAAGGACAATTCCAGGTATGGGATTAGATGTGAATTTGTCAACATGAGGAATTTAGCAAGAGAACAACGAGTTTGTTGCAGCCGCTGGACAATTCGGAGTGGAAGTAGAAGCATATAACAATGAACTTTGAGTAAGGATTGCCTTGTTCCCAAGGAGGGAAGGGCACCAATTGGATTATAGAAAATCGACTGACTAAGTCAGCACACTTTCAAAGTTGGTTTATCCACTAAAGAAGTGGACAGCATTGTACGAGAGGCACATCTACCGGATTCATGGAGTACCGCGGGACGAGCAAGCAGAGAGGTCAATCCAGATGCTTGAAGATGTATTGGGATTTCGCGTCTTGGAATTTGGTAGGTCTTGGGAAGACCAAATTGCATTTGGTGAAGTTTTTCCTACCAGAGGAACAATCAGTTTTGACGGAGCCGGAAATTGAGGCCAGATACATCAGGCCATTTGAAGTTTAAGACGTGTTGGAAGTAGCGTACCAGTTAGCTCTACCAGCTAATCTTGAGAGTGTGCAACGTCTTCTACGTCACAGCTCAGATGCTACATTTCGGATCCGAGTCACAATTTGGATAATTCAGAGCTCAAGTTTGGACTTAACCTTTCAGTGCCAGAGAAACCAGTTGCAAGCCTAGTCAGAGGTAAGAAGAAGATCAGAATTCGAGCCATCACTTATTTTCTCATCTTTTCGTTCTAAATTTGACTGATGCTGACGAAGTTAGCCTAGTTTTGCAAGCTATCTCTTTATCAAGCTTGATCATGACGATATCTTATTGGGTGCACCCACTAATATATTGTCTAATCAGGACCGGTGCATGATGGTCTGATCAACCTCGTGTACTTTGGTTCGCTTTTGTATTTTTCTGCGTGGATGATATCATAAAACTTGTTCCTAAACCGTCTTATCCACGACTGCCTTGGAAATCCTTATAGTTGGACCTGAGTTACGGGTGCAGTACCCGTACATGTTTGTCTTTTCTACCTTACTTTAAATTTCGAGGACGAAATTTTCTAAGGAGGGAAGCTTGTAAAACCCAAAACAAATTTTAATATTTCCTTTCAATTAACAGTTATTTTTTTTTTTTTTGGACTTTCAAAAACAAAGCATATATATATATGCATATTAATTTTTTAATGTAAAAGAAATTATTTTAACTTGAATATATATATATATATATTTTAAAATTTTTTTTTACTAATAATTAAGAAATAAAAGAAAATCATTTCTTTAAATTGATTTTATTGGTTTATGGGTAAAATAAGAATTTATATAAAAAAAATATATAGATGTTAATCCTAAGGTTTGAACCTCAACCTTCCCAACCAAGTCCTAAGACACCACCACTACACCACAAGTGTTGGTTGTCATATAGGAGTAGGTTTGATTGTTTTAGTATTGGGGAATGAAACCCTTCACATTTGGAACGGATGACCCATCCATCTTCCTCTTCGGTTCCTTTCCGAAAGGAGAACTGTAGGAGTTATTTCTTCTCCTTCAATGGAGACTTTAGGGTTTCCATAACCCCCAATTTTCTCCCTATAAATTCTCTCCCTCTCCATCTTATTCCTCCACCACTCTCCTAAAAACCCTTTTTCCTAAAACCTAGACTTCCATTTCCGGCGATCGCTGAGCTCTCGGCGACCCCGTCCACCCCGCGCCAGCCGTCCGCCGAGCCCGTCGGTCCGACCCCCTCCGCGGACTCCTCCGACCACCCGACCGCGCGCCGCCGTTCCCGACCAAGCCAGCGCGCCCCAACCCGCGACCCGCGGATCCCGCCGCCGCCTCCTCTGTCCGCGCAGCCCCGCCAGGCTGATCCCGGCAGCCCCCGACCGCGCGACTCCCCGGCGCCCGACCCCCGATTCTGAGGCCGGCGACCGTACCTCTCGGTGTGCCCCAGGCCGACCGCCCTGTGCGCGCCCTCTGGCACCGACGCCCCTTCGTCGCTGTCCGATCCACCTCGGCTCCGCCTCCAGCGGCTCTGTCCCGAGCTCCGCTGCCTTTTGTGAGTTTTCCGTGCTTCCCACGGGTTCTGTTTCCGTTGTCTGCACTCTCGGTCGTGGTTCCCGTGGACCGTTGCTTTCCAATTTCGTTTCCGAGTTTTGTCCCGCGGCTCCCCGACCAACGGACATGGGTAATTTCTGTTAATCACAGTAGTTCGTCTCTCCCCGTCTTAGTCGATGATGATTCTTGGTCTCCGATCCCACAATGGGATTCGGCTGTATTCTCAGTATTTCCGGGACTCATTCCAGAATGAGTTTTGGTTGGTTCATTTGGTGGTTTCTCGGAATTCCGAGTTAGTTTTGTAGTTCTGTTAGTTTTTGATTAATATCAGAATTTTCGAAATTGGTAGTTCTGAGAGCTTTGGTTTTGTTCTGTTGGTCGTTTCTGGAAATTCTCGGGTTTCCGAGTAATTTCGATTTCCGAGTGTTTTTCAGAAATGTGCTGTGGTTATATTTTCGGGTTCTAAATATTATTGGTGGAAATGGATTCATGGGGTATTTCCCTGGTTCGGGATTATATTTGTGTGTTTGTTGGCACATTTTCCCAGTATTGGGTTGTCCCAAAATAGAGGAAGTGCTGCCCAAATTTTTACAAAACTTTATTTATTTTGATTTCAAATCGGTTTTCGGAAAATGAATTTTAAAACTGATTTTTGGACGACGACCGTACCGGTCTGTGGGCCCTGGCGAAATGTAAACGCACCGGTCCGACCGGGCGTTGTGGTATTAGCTGGATTTTGATGATGGACCGAGTCTGAGACTCTTAAACATTTAATTTAAATTATTTTATTTAGGCTATTTATTATAGTCATTTATTTACTGCACTTTATTTAGTAATTAGATCTTTTCCTCTTATTTGATGTAAAAAAAATAATTGTACAGGGCATAAGCCCACTCTAGGATGTTTAGCTGTGCCCTTGTATTGTGTAGCGTAGATCTTTATTTTCTTTTCTGGGTGGATGTGATCTTGCGTGGTTTTGATTAGACGTATAAATCGTAGTTAGAGCGTAATTTTATAATCAAGAATTAATTAAATGGATAAAATAATAGTAAGATAACTAGTTCATGATTTATCTCTGTAAGAAATTATATTTTTATAGATATTACAAAATACAAAGTTTTCCAAAGATAATCGGTTCTCGTTGTTATTTCCAGATAATCAATTAATCGGTTTAATCAACGCACATAGTTGGCGACGTAAACGATAGCTGTAGCTTAATAACAACTAAAATCTGACTAGGACTTACTACTAGAGATTGCAACTAGCACACTTAGCCTGGTTATACAAAGGATCTAAGTCGAGTTCTCAACTGTAGGAACTCGAAGTTACAACTGACGTTCCTCCTCGGTACCGACTCGTCTATCCAGTCACAATAACAAAGGCAAGTGCAGTTATGTCTATTTGGTAATTTATCTAGTAATTGTTTTATTGCAATTTTAAACCACATTGCTACACGGAACTCTCTCCTAGAGTTCGAATATTGACTCATTGATTGAATCTGATTGACTCGGGATATTGGGGGAGTAGTGTAGCGTCTATGACCAATACCCCTATATTGCATCATTGATTGTGCGAGCTGATTCCTCCTATACACGAGGATAGGCCGGACTGTATCATTAGGATATAATTGAATCATCCCAAGCCGGTCATAGTTCGTTACCTACTCAAATCACATTGTTTTCAATTGTAGAATTGTGAAAAATATTGTTAAAGTATTTCAAATTGTTTAACATTGCAAATTTCAAATTATTATTTGAATTATTGGATATTCGTAATTGTACTTTGCTCCCTCCTGACTGGAGACAACATTTTAGGTATCACTGAGGATGAAGAGCTATACTATAATAGCTATTATGACCCGGTCCTCTACCCTGCGAAGGTACCAGAGCCGTCTCTGGAGGACGCTGATCCTGGGACTACAGAACCAGATGCTTAAATAGTTTTTCTTTTCTGCATTTTCTCCTTTATTTGGAGTTTGTAGTTTATTTCAGCATTTCATTTCCAGTTGTACTTCTGAATATTTTATTAAACAAAGTTTCATTTCCGAATAGAACAGTTGTGACAAATGTAATTGTGTTGTTGATATTACCTGCATGAGTGATACAGCTTACTGTCGCCGTCTCAACAACGGTGCAGGCTGGGCATGATCCGATTCGACCCAAGAAATTGGGACCGGGTCGTGACAAGCACAGTTCATCTTCTCCAAAATTTCGAGAAGGAGAACACCATGGGAACCAAGTTCTCAAGCTCCATAACTCCATCATCCGTAGCCCAAATTCGAACTTCCATAGGTCAAAATGGGACAGAACAAAATGCTCTACAGCATAGAACCATCAAAACTTAAAAATAACAAGATTAAGTAGATCAAAACCCCAGATTTCCGAAAATAAAGTAAACTTAGATCTACAAGAATCTAGCCATGTAAAGTGGAAATGCCAAGTACTAAAGTAAGTTAAAATGCTACAAGGAAGAGAATAAAGCAATAAAATTTGAGTTCCTCCATGAAGCAAGTTGTACTTGCCTAGACCCCTCTCTCTCTGGTAGGTGAAGAAGTAAATGGAAGAAGAAGAGGTTAATAAAGAGAGAGAAAGAAGAATGGGTTAATAAATAGGGATGGTGGTGGTAGGTAGGGGGTTCACCCTTCGTTCATAGTGAACCAAAGCAAACCGAGCCAAGCCTAACCAACCCAAGAATAAACCAAGCCATGGAGAAAACTAAGCAAGGAATCATGCAATACAAGATAAAATACGTACACATATTCCAAAATACGTAATACGAACCACAGACATTACAACTCTACCCACCTTAAAAGAATTCTGTCCTCGAAATTTAATTAAGAGGCTAGAGAGGCGAGGATAAGCTATATTAATCACAAGCAAGCTATAACTAGGCAAGCAATCACTCATTCAAGCAAGGAATCGAAGGTATGAGGCATAAGGAAGACATTATACCTCACGAGTCAAACAAGTCGGGATATCGCGATCGGATATCATCCTCACGCTCCCACGTTGACTCACCCAAAGAGTGATGACCCCAAGCGACTCGAACTAACTTGATAGTCTTGTTCTTGAGTATCTTCTCTCTCCGGTCCAATATAGATACGGGCCTCTCCTCATACGAAAGGTTGGTACCAACAACCAATTCTGAATGATCTAGGATGTGGCTCGGGTCTGGGATATACCGTCGTAATTGGGATACATGGAACACGTCATGCACCTCGCTTAGCGACGACGGAAGAGCGAAACGATAGGACACATCTCCTACTCGCTCCAGAATATCGAACGGCCCTATATACCTAGGACTAAGCTTTCCTCGTACGCCGAAACGAATGACGTCACGGTTAGACGAAATCCTCAGAAATGCATGGTCGCCGACAGAAAATTCAAGGGGACACCGATGAGAATCGGCCCAATGGCGCTGACGATCTTGTGCAACGCGAAGATGATCTCTAACTCTCTTGACTACTTCAACTGTCTGAGCAATTATTTCCGGGCCAAGCATCTGCCTCTCTGCAACATCGTCCCATGCTAGCGGAGACCTGCACTTCCTACCATACAGTACCTCGAACGGTGCCATCTGGACACTGGCCTGGAAACTGTTGTTGTACGAGAACTCCACCAGATGCAGGTGATCTTCCCACGAACCACCGAAGTCAAGTGTACATGATCGCAACATATCTTCAAGAGTCTGGATCGTACGCTCCGACTGACCATCTGTCTGCGGATGATATGCTGAACTGAACTGGAGATGAGTTCCCAAACTCTCCTGCAGGCTACGCCAAAAGTGCGACGTAAATCTTGAATTTCGGTCCGAGGTGATACTGACTGGCACTCCGTGCAACCTGACAATCTGCCTGAGGTACATCTCTGCTAACTGAGCTGTCGACTGACCAACTCTAAACGGGAGGAAGTGAGCTACCTTCGTGAGCCTGTCAACTATAACCCAAATAGCATCTCGACCAGCTGGGGATCTAGGTAATCTGGTCACAAAATCCATGGTCACATGTTTCCACTTCCATTCTGGAATCGACAAGGGCTGAAGAAGTCCTGCGGGCCTCTGATGTTCTGCCTTAACTTGTTGGCAGACTAAACAACGAGAGACAAACCGGGCTATCACCCTCTTCATGCCATTCCACCAAAAGTGCTGACGGATATCACGGTACATCTTTGTACCACCCAGATGAATGGAATACTGAGAACTGTGAGCCTCTGCCATGATCTCCTGTCTGATATCTCCACTGGGTACACAAAGACGCTTACCATGCCTAAGTGTACCGTCTTTATGAATGCATAACTCTGGTCTTCGTCCTGCCTCACACTCTGCTCTGAGTCGCTGAAGCTTGGAATCTGTTGACTGCGCCGTCCGGATCCTCTCGACTATGGTGGACTGAACTTGCATGCTGGCCATCAATGCTACACTTGAAGGGAGAACAACTTCAATACCCATCTTCTGAAGATCTGCTAACAGCTCTGGTCGCGCTGTTAGAAAATAAACTCCGGCTCTCCTGCTCAATGCATCTGCAACGACGTTGGCCTTCCCGGGATGATACTGCAAGTTGACATCATAATCCATAAGAAGCTCCAGCCACCTCCTCTGACGCATGTTAAGATCCTTCTGGGTGAAAACATACTTCAGGCTCTTGTAGTCGGTGAAAATCTCCACCCTATCTCCATACAAATAGTGCCTCCACAACTTAAATGCAAACACTACTGCTGCCACATCCAAGTCATGGGTTGGGTAATTCCTCTCATGATCACGAAGTTGCCGTAATGCATAAGTTATTACCTTACCATGCTGCATCAGAACACATCCTAAACCTCTGTCCGAAGCATCACAATATACGAAGAATCCTCCGGTTCCATCTGGAAGCGCGAGAATGGGTGCCGTTATCAGGCCTCGCTTCAACTTCTTAAAAGAATCTTGGCACTCTGCTGTCCAAGCAAACTGTACATCCTTGCGGGTCAATTGGGTCAATGGCGCTGAAATTTGAGCAAAATCTGGAACAAACCGCCGGTAGTAGCCGGCCAATCCAAGAAAACTGCAAACTTCTGCAACTGTGCTGGACACTGGCCATGACTCAATAGCCACAATCTTCTGGGGATCTACTTCTACTCCTCCTCTGGTGATGATATGGCCCAAGTATGAAATACGATCGAGCCAGAACTCGTATTTACTGAACTTGGCATATAACTGGTGCTCCCTGAGAATCTGAAGAACCACACGGAGATGCTGCTCATGCTCCGCTTTGCTTCTGCTATAGACCAGGATGTCATCCAAGAACACAATCACAAACTGATCCAAGTAAGGCATGAAGATGCGATTCATGAGATCCATGAATACCGCTGGCGCATTGGTTGCTCCAAAGGGCATAACAAGGAACTCCCAATGCCCATACCTCGATCTAAAAGCTGTCTTCGGGATGTCCTGCTCTCTGACTCTGATCTAATGATATCCTAAGCGCAAGTCGATCTTCGAGAATACTACTGCCCCTTTGAGCTGATCAAACAAGTCATCTATCCTCGGAAGAGGGTATCTGTTCTTGATTGTCACTGAGTTTAAGGTACGATGATCAACACATAACCTGGACGTACCATCCTTTTTTTTCACAAGAAGCATCGGGGCTCCCCAAGGCGATCCACTAGCACGAATGAATCCCTTGGTTCGAAGTTCTTCAATCATCTTGTACAAGATCTCCAATTCTGACGGTGCCATCCTGTAGACTCTCTCTGATACTGGGGCTGTCCCGGGAATCAAGTCTATGGTGAACTCAATCTTCCGCTCTGGCGGCATACCTGGAAGCTCTTCTGGAAAAATATCTAGAAACTCTTCGACTATCCGGGGCAACTGCACTGCTGCTACTGCCATCCGCAATACTGGAGGAGAAGGCTCAACTGCGCCTCGGGAAAAGAAAAACTCTGGCTCGCCTGGAATGCTAAAAACAACCCTACCAATATGACAGTCTATTCTAGCATACTGGTTCCTCAACAAATCCATCCCTAGGACCACATCATAATCGGCCATCGGGAACTCTATCAATCTAGCGGGAAATTCCTTACCGCTAACTATGATCCGACACGAGGAAAACACCCTATCGACTACCACAAGTCCGTTACCAGTAAGTATATTAAGCCTTACTGATAATGACTTGGGCTCCAATCCTACCCGTGTCGCGAATCGTGCAGACATAAAAGAATGTGATGCACCAGAATCAAATAAAGCTGAAGTTGGAAAGGAGTTGACGAGAATAGTACCTTCTACTAACTCTCCTGGTGCCAATCCTTCCTCTGCGGTCATCACCATAGCCTGACCATGCCCTCGGGGTGCTGGTCCCCTCTGCTGAAATCCTCACTGTCTATTCTGACTCAAGGCTTGGGCCTGAGTATGCTGCTGGGGGTTCTGCTGCTGGAACATCTGGGACTGAGGTGGCAAGGGCCTCGGCAATGGATACTGTTGCTGCTGGACCTGAGCTGGTCCTCTCACCAAAGAGCTAAAAAGGTTGGACGATGATGAACCACCCCTATTCGGGCAGGATCCAACCCTATGGTCTGCTGCTCCACAAGCCAGACACAATCCCTGTGCCCTGCGGCACTCTGCCACTACATGGCCTGGCTTCCCACAATGAGAACATCCTACTGCGGAAGACTGCTTTCTGCTTCTGTTGCTGAGGGTACGTCGGGGCCGAATGCTGAACCGACGTCACTGAGGCCGCCCGCCTCGGAGCTCCAATAGTCAAAGCCCTAGCTGCCGGGGCTGGGGCTGAAGACTGATCCATCTGGCCATGGGATCTCTTCCGACCTCCGGCCCTATCCACAATCCTCTGGGAGGTATACTCATGCCTCCTAGCTGCTCTCAAGACTGCATCAAAGTCTGATGCTCAAACTGCTCAACTGCCAATAGAATCTCCAGGTGAAGCCCCTGCTGAAATCGCTGGGCTCTATCATACTCGGTTGCTACCAAGGTGGGAGCAAACCGACTGAGTCTCAAAAACTCGGTCGCATATTCGTCAACCGTTCTGCCCATCTGCTTCAGATTGGTGAACCTCGTCTGTAGATCATACCGAGCTACAGCATCAAAATACTTGGTCTGGAATCTCTCTCTGAACACCGTCCAAGCAATGGGTGCTGCTAATCCAATGGCCTGAGCCGCCCACCAGTTGCGGGCGAGATCTAACAACTGCAGGCGCACCACGGCTACCTTCTCATTTTTTGGGGTCCTGGCTGCTTCTAGAATCACCTCTGTGTCCTGAAGCCAAGCATCTGCGGCGATAGCATCTTCACTACCGTCGAAGAAGGAAGGGTTCAAGCGCTTGAAGCTGTTGGCCGCGTTGTTACCCTGATGACCGCCCCTGGTAAAAGCATCCGTCACTGCTTGGTGCAAGGCATCTCCTCGACGATCTTGGAAAGCTATCAAGGTCTTGACGAGACCTACCAAAGTGCCATCATCAGGTTCGGCAGGCTAAACTGGCTGGACTGGTGGCTCTCCATCAGAAGGCATAACTCTGGAGGCTACTCCAGAATGCTGGGCTTGATCTCCAGGTTGCTGCTGATCCGCGGAAAGTGCTCCGCCTTGCTGACCGGCAGGTCCAGGGACGATGCCGCTGAAGAAGACGACATGGAGAATAATAAGGAAGGACCAAGACATATCAACGATACAAGCATATGATCAGGACAAGAATCCAGGGATTCAAAAGATACGAGCAGAGATCAATGGCGAATACTGATTGAGATATCTATTCGGTAAACCCTCATATATCTTGATTTACAAGACCTGCATGGGCCACCACTTAAACCATGTCACGCCCCAGAACCAGAATACTGGAGAGCGGGAGCAGACATAGCCAGCTACGTATATGAAATGGATTCCATCTCGCTATACGGTCACGGCTGTCTAGATACATGAGGGTTTAACTACAAGCCAACAGTCTCTTAAGGTCATGAACAAGCCTAGTGTCTCAATCACAAGCAAGTAAGTAAATGTTACAAGATGTAAGATCACCAAATATACAATAGTAAGGCATCCCAAACATTACATATTCAGCTGATCATGAAGCTAGTCGTTACAAAATGTTAGGACTAGCAAGAGTTTTAGTCATACATGATCAACCCTAGGATCTGTCAATCATGTTACAGCCCATAGGCAGACAGTAAGTAAGTGCAATCGAGCTAAACAGGTGCTCGTCGGCTAAACGCCTCAAAAGAATATTTTTACAATAGAGTGGGAGAGCCAAAAATAACCCACTCGTTGTCCTGGTTACGCCTGGTAGTCACCATCGGGCTAGAAAGTTGGTAGATCCTCTGGAGCTGCTCCGAAATCTGGCCATACAAAACCAGCTGGGTCAGATCCCAGAAAGAGCAAGTGCCACAAAGGAAGCTTCACTTAGGAACTAAAACAGCCGTTAGCACAGAAGATAATAATATATAGTAAAACTGGAGAAAATATAACATCACGGGGATATACGGTAAGATAACCATGGGACCATTCAGATAACCAGGTTACAATCCTTAAACCAAATAAGGACCGGGATTGTAACCCTTCATCTGAATCGAACTTGGTTTCTCCCATTTATCAGCAAGATAATATAAGAAGTCAGAGCATGTAACAATTTATACAGGATCAAGACTAGACAGAGTATTCCTCATTCAATCAATCACGGCCAAGCGATGAGTACGGCTTGATACTTTAACTAACTAGGGTTATCACAGGCCTAGTTACTAGCAAGATGCAGTGAGATTATTCCACAGCCACAAGCCCTGCAGACTATCCAGGTTACCCAGGTCGAAAATTAGGGGTTGAATTCAGGTGGGTACACCGTCCAGGAAACGCATGTAACCTTAGGTAGCTTGAAGGGTGCAACACATGACAGTGTGCTGGAAATGTGCCCTACTCGACGGCAGGCTACAGATCCCAGGCGCGCCCAGGTAACGGGATTGCCTGTAGCTGGGAGATCTCTTTATGACTAATGTATTAATCTAGTTATTAGCCTTAGTCCATTTCAGTGGGTACTCCTGACCGTGGTACTCAGAAGTCCCCTCCTAGACATGATGCAAGACAGGACCGAATTATTTGTACAAGCACATTCGTCCACGGTGTCCGGGTTATTTATACAGGTCATGTCAAGTCAGGTAGCCGTCGTAACAGCTTATCAAGATATATCATGTCAGGTTATCATGTCAAGTGTACTGGTCAGAAGTGCGCCACGACGGGCCACTATCAGGTCATGTCATGTTCACTTGTCAGGAGTGCACCACGACGGGTCACTTTCGTATTCAGGTACATGTGTAAGGCATCATAGTGCAAGCATTCAATTAGGAGACCCACGTTGATTTGGGGTTACAAGTCATGAATTAACAGTACTAATGAATAATAGTAATAATAATAATAAAATAACAAGACAAGGCACGAGGAGGATCCATGCGGCTCAGAGAAACGAATCCATGCGGCTGGGTTTATTCAGGAACGCGTGCGATCCTGAGGAAATAGGTGCCATGTGGTTTCAATACGGAACAGGCGAGCAGCTCATGCGACTAGGAGGAGGCCCAAGGCGCATGCGGCTCAGGGTTGCGGGATCTATGCGGCCAGGAAGAAGCGGGGTCCCATGCGGCTGGCAGACCAATCAGGTATATGCGGCCGGAGTCAAGTGGGTCTCATGCGGCTAGCAGAATTCGGCCTCATGCGACAGATGGACATGCGGCTGCAGGAGCAAGGGAGCATGCGACCGAGTGGGAAGATGAATCCATGCGGCTAGGAATGACTCGGCCGCATGCGGCAGGTCTCATGCGGCAGGAAGGGGGAGGGCACGTGCGACTAAAAGGGTAGCGTCTCATGCGGCTCAATCTGGCGGGCGCACATGCGGCTCAAGAATGACTCGGCCTATGCGGCCAAGGATGAGAGCAGGCTTATGTGGCCCGAAGTTCTTCCAGCCATGCGGCTAAAAGAACACTTGCCGCATGAAATATTCATGCGGTCAAGTCAAGCACAGTTCATCTTCTCCAAAATTTCGAGAAGGAGAACACCATGGGAACCAAGTTCTTAAGCTCCATAACTCCATCATCCGGAGCCCAAATCTGAACTTCCATAGGTCAAAATGGGGCAGAACAAAATGCTCTACAACATAGAACCATCAAAACTTAGAAATAACAAGATTAAGTAGATCAAAACTCCAGATTTTCGAAAATAAAGTAAACTTAGATCTACAAGAATTTAGCCATGAAAAGTGAAAATGCCAAGTACTAAAGTAAGTTAAAATGCTGCAAGGAAGAGAATAAAGCAATAAAATTTGAGTTCCTCCATGAAGCAAGTTGCACTTGCCTAGACCCCTCTCTCTCTCTCTGGTAGGTGAAGAAGTAAATGGAAGAAGAAGAAGAGGTTAATAAAGAGAGAGAAAGAAGAATGGGTTAATAAATGGGGATGGTGGTGGTAGGTAGGGGGTTCACCCTTGGTTCATAGTGAACCAAAGCAAACCGAGCCAAGTCGAACCAACCCAAGAATAAACCAAGCCATGGAGAAAACTAAGCAAGGAATCATGCAATACAAGATAAAATACGTACATGTATTCCAAAATACGTAATACGAACCACATGCATTACAGTTATCAAAAGCTTCACGAAGATAAGAACAATCCGAAAATTAATAGAAATCATCAAGGTTCTTGAAATTCCATAAAGCCAAATTGAATTGGTCAGATACCATGTTGTTTCAAACCATAAACATGTATGATCTTTGAATTCAAAATCATATTTCTTATTCTCATTTTCTGGCATGAAATAGTAATCTTGTGCCTCGCCATTGCGCATATGGCTGCAACAAAGATACTATTTCACTATCAAAATTCATGGTTGCAGCTTTTGCTACCACAGCTAATGATATCCATAGAATGAGTAGGAATCATGATTGTGAAGTAGCTTTACAGATCATGATATTCTTAGTAATCCAAAATATATTCAAGAAGCAATACTTATTTTCAAGTTCTCCAAATATCATCAACGTTATTTCATCATAGTATCAAACTAATAGATAATATTATAACATAAAATAAACTCATATATCTATATTATCAAAAGCACTATATATTATTTTAAATGACGTTTTTCAAATTCCAAATCAAGGTAAAATGAAATCAAAGTTCGAATATCAAGTTCAAAAATTCATTATGAAAAATTATGTCTCGATCCCCGAAAATTTATTTAATTCCTGAATCATGTTTCGAGAATATGTGCCTCGCCAATTTGGATGGCCAGTCCGAATGGCTGTAACAACTTCTCATTTCATGATTTATTAGAAAATTTTAGGTGTCAAGACACAACAAGTATTCATTCACATAAATATCATGTACACAAAATCCAATCAAAGCATTCACTTCACAGAAAAGAAAAAAATATCAAAAGAGTAAATTACAATAGATATTAGATAGAGGGCAATTCCTGAAATAGGGATGCCAAGAAAAGATGTAAATGGAAGAAAAGATTGAGGATACAATTCTAGATTTCCATTTAGTGAATGTTAAGTGAAGCAACAAAATTGAAAATTTTGAAGTAGATTGGGTTTGCAAAATACCCAGACCGTAAAAAATTCAACAGATAAAGGAGAACGAGTCAGGACTTAGGCACCGATAGAAGTCTAGAGGGAGTAAGGAATAAGGAATTAGCTTCTTAATACAATAACTATTAGGCAAAACCTTAGACAAGTTATTGCTAGTACTTTTCTACCCAGTAATCATTCAAAAAATATATATATATATCTATACTTACCCCTTCACTATTTCTAACTATGTAATGGTTCAAAAATATATATGAACTCCGGGTTTACTAGAGATACCAAGTTCAAGATTCTTAAGGAGTCTTCTAGATTCTTTTACCAGCTCAGACGAGAATACTTGTCCTATTCTCCCTAACTTAATAGGCCTAGAATGATTATGTCTATCCTTATACTACCCATGACCTAGGTAAGGACACCTGATCATAGATACTCACTATAGAAATTTTATAAAGACACTATGGAATACAATCTAACATAAACAATTCTATTTGGTATCTCTTGGATATTTCCTAAAACATATCTTAAAGTTTATACCTTAGCCTATAGGGTCTCCCCAAAATCTTGACCAATATCTTATCTTAGCTTGCATAGGTTTCCCTAGGACTTGGCCTATATCCTATCCTTGGGTTGTCAGACCTGTACCCTATCCTATTTTCTCTATGCAATGTCTGACCTACATCCTATCCTAAATTTTCCATTCTTTGCTGACCTGCATCTTATCCTATTTCCTCTATGCAATGTTTGACCTGCATGGGCCACCACTAAAAGATGTGTCACGTCCCACTTCCCAGATTCAAACAGTGACGTCATAAACACATCCCCAGGCTACGCGCCGAATTCGCGATTGTCGCCCGTAAGGTTCGTGCATAAGAAAAAGCAGGTCATAACTTACATAAATTTAAGTCAGCAATAATCTAAAACTAAGACATTCTAACTAATTGAACACGAGCATAACTATTTCTACCCAGTACAATTTTGAGCCCAACTATAAATAATACAATTATACCTTAAACAAGTAGATAAAAAGAATTCTTGTTCCAACTTGAACGTCTTCAATGGTATCATCACGTCTCTGATCTCCAGTTGTCCTTCAGTACCTGATAGCGGCTTCACTTGGTACACTGCTACAAAACCTAGTGAACAATACTAGGTCGTTTAGAAACGACAAGCAAGTCCTCGGCCAAAAATGCTTAAGAAAATTATAATAAGGAGTGAAACATAAAGATTTTCTGTTAGAAGAATAGAAACATGCAATTTTACATTGTTATAGTTTTCATTCATTTAAGCAGTATAAACGTCCTTTTGGCTTTAATTAAAATGGAATAATTTTCTTGTAGAATGAGATGAAATTTGAGGGACTAAACCATCCACCCAAAGTTCTATCGATGTATATGAAAAATAAATTTCCGAGCTTCCCTTGAGCTTATCATAAATTTTGTCTCCCTTGGACAAAATAGAAATTGCCTCCCTTGGACAAAATAGAAATTGTCTCCCTTAGACAAAATTGAAATATGCCTCTCTTGGGCTAACCCTAAAATGCAATGCAATTTGGAGAACAACCCTGATTATTCATCTAAACATTTTTCGTCAACAATCCCGTTAACCCGGGACCAGGCTGTGAATTCCGAGCCTCCCTTGGGCTTAACAATCATCTACTCGATGTTACTGTCGAAATAGATGTAAATAATTTCCGAGCCTCCCTTGGGCTTAGTTTGCATCCCTTGAGCAAACAAAATACTGATCAGCTTTTTGTTGTAATTATGTTACGGGACATTTAGGGACATTCAGTTTGTTCTCCCCCGTCCAATACTTCCTAAATGATTTTAGGTCTTAAGGGCTAATCCGATATTTTCCGAAAGTCAGGAATTTAACTCTTGAATTTTTCAAAAATTTCGACAGAGTCTCCTTTGTATTTGGCGACTCCAAAAATTCACAAGAGACAATATATCATATAATTAAAATCCGGGTTCGTCGACCCCTTCGGTGGAGCAACTCTCAAAACCGGAATCACGCAGATAATAATTCGGGTTCGTCGACCCCTTCGGTGGAGCAACTCTCAACACCGGAATCACACACAGTTATATATTTATAAATTAAGATTCAAAAGCCAAAAGTTTCTTGTTTCTTACCTAGCAAGCGTGCTTAGCATTCCTTACCAATTTACAGCAATAATTTAGAGCAATTAGTTAGCACTTCGGTACTCTTATCACAAACACAAGAAAATTAGCATTTCTTGCTAGTAACCATAATTCACAAGAATGAATTATATTCGAAATAAATTTGAATAGTACCTATATGTCATTTGTGGAGTTTCCTAAATCCACAAGATACATTATAACAATTCAAGCTCACTAAACGTTAAATAAAAAAAATCAGATTATAGTTTAAAAAGAAGAAATAATATAGATAATATGACCTTGTATTATGTATAAAATAATTTCTAAGGGCGTCTATACATCCCTACTTTAGTGTTTCAATTAAAATATCTTGTACTAGCCTCAAGGGTATCCATCTATGCCCAAAATAATTTTGGAAAGCCATTATCTATTCCAAGAAAAATTATATAGTGACTAATAAATATAGATTCAAAATTGATTAGTAGAATTTAAAATATACTATATTGAATCTAGTAATTTGTTCTACTATCTTAAATTTGAATCTTACTAAATATAACACACATGTATCATTATACCCTGAATAATGAACATAATTAGCCATTTCACAATTTCATAACTGCTTACATATATCATATTCTTTACCCATAACATTCAAATCTCTATTTATATCCGAATACATATCAAGTCTAGGATCAACATATCATATATTTAAAACTCAAGAGTTATTATGTCAAAATCATATTGGCGAGTCATGCCGAATCATAATTCGGGTGTCTGTGTCGTACCACGCATACGTATGTATACATAAATTCATGATATCCAGAATTTAAACTAATTTAACTTGAATATTAACCAAAGAAAAGGCCTAACATATACCATAAATCATATTCTTGTGTTGATGTGTCCATGTTGTGTCCTGAATATGTGTTCAAAATTCTGGCATATAAATAACCTTATAAATTTATAAAAGATTAGAATTAAAGGTTGAATACCCATGATTCACTAACGCCACACCATTTTAATATATACATATAATTACAAAACAGAGCCGTATCGATTCCGTGTCCTGCGGTCGTGTCCGAGTGTCTGTATTCAATCAAAATCATATATCCATGTTATATTTAATTTATATCTACCATAGCCTATAACCTATAATAGAGTTTCTAACAAATTTCTTACCAATCATAGAAGTATAAACTATAAGAATAACAAGCAGTTGCAAAGCAGCTTAACACAATTATTGTAACCTCCGTTAATTGATTTCTTAAATTCTTCCTTTATTTTATTTTATTTTGTATTTTTCAAAACTCCGAATTTTCTGAATCTCGAAAAACGTGCAAATTCTAATTTTGGAAAAAACAAATTTGACCGTGATTGCTATCGGTCCTTGTTGACTTTGGTTTACTATTTTAAGCGAATTATCCTATTAGAATTTTCCTGCCATTTTTCTTGAATCAATAAGTTTTAATTATTTTTTTATATCGAAAACGGTCATTGAATTTCGAAATTTCAAAATATATTATTTAGTAAATAAATGATTGTTATATATTTTTAAATAATCAGTGAATAAATTAGTATTATTTATGTCTTTAAATATATTGGCTAAATTGTAATTAGCCATTTGTTAAATTTGTGTTAACTAGTAATTTAATTATTAATTTATAACTAGTATTTATTTAGTACTAATTAATGTACTAACTAGCAATATGTTAGCAGTTAGTAGTTAGTATGTTAGTTTCCATTAATTTTCCTAATTTCTATTACATATACATTTTTAGGGTTTTCTCCCCACTCCTCTATAAGTAGCACACTTCCCAAGACCCACACACATCCCCAAAATCTAAAAATATTCCTACAGCCGCCACCCCAGGCCATTCCCGACGAGCCTCCACCCATCTCCGTCTATTCCGCGGCTGCCCGGCCATGCCGTACCACCATCCCGTCACCAACTGCATCAGTCCCGACCACCACCATCAGATCCATCACCCCGGCCAACTGGCCCAACCCCTCGCCGCACGACCACCCGAACCACCACCGCTATTTCCGTCCATCTCGCCACCTCCGGCCATCCCCTGGCCATCACAACCACCCACCACCGCCATCAACCTCCACCTCCACCATCAGATCCACCACCGCCACCATCAGATATGCCACCACCCGGCCACTGCCATCACCTTCAACCTCCATTGCCACCATCGTCCACCACCGTTCACCACCACCCGGCCACCGCCATCCCAACCACCCACCACCGCCATCACAACACACTACCACCGCCACCAACACAACATCCCCATCATCATAGAGAGATAGAGAGAGAGAGAGGGAGAGGGAGGACCTGACTGGCGTGCCGCCGCGCGAGTCCTCCGCCGCCCTGGCCGAGCTCGCGCCGCCGTGCGAGCCCTCCTCCGTCGCGCTCTGCCGGTGCCGCTCCCTGGAACCGCCGCCCTGGCCCAGCTCTTCCTCGCCTTCCCGGCGCTCCGCCCGCGCTCCGCCACCCCTCCGCCGAGAAACCCCCTTTCCGTGAGCTCTCCGCCTCTTTTCGTCTGATTGTTGGGGACAGAGCCCCGCTGACTAAATTATATGCATTAGTTATATATATTATATATAATATTAATATATTATTATTTATATATAATAGTTAATTATTAGTATATAATGGTTAATTATTAGTTTGAATAATAGTTTAATATATAAAATGTATAATAGTATAATACATGTATATTGTTATATATAATGTATATTAGTTTATAATAAATGTATGTTAGTTTATGTATAGTATATAATGATGGTATTAGTATTATTATTATTTAATTAGTATGATTTAAAGTATGATTGTAATATTGTTACTAATTTTATTAATATTATTGATTAATTTATAGTTAGAAAATTAATTAGTTGCTATCAATAAATATTGAGATACTTATGTGTAAGTATATAATTTGGTCCCATTATTATTTTATTGGTATAATTATATTAACGTAATTACTTGCTGGGTAAATTATATAAATAAATATATAATAATATTTCTAAAATATTATAGTAAGATTTTTGACCTAAATTAATAGTTTAACTATTCATTTAGTGATTTTGCCCGAAGGCTAGGCTTTACTAATAAAATTATAATATATATTGATACTAAAATGTTTTCCCTTATTATTAGCTAATATCAAATATCTCGATCAATACAATATCTATTTTCCTAAATTATTATTAACAATTTTGGATAATTTTTTATAGTTAATCTTTTTCCCTAAATTCATATTTATCAAAATAGGAATATTGGTACAGAAATGATTTGCTGAGTTTTGAAATATTATCTAAATATGTTGATTAACGCAGATATATTTTTATCATTATAAGGATTTCCAGAAATTTATTATATTTATTTAATTATATTTTTCTGAAATCATAAATCGTGACTATGATAGTCATTTTCTATTTCTTGAATTTATTGTCGTACCAAACCCTGATTTCAGACTTTTATATACCAAACTAGGCTATTGGTCTATTCTGGACTCATTGGGACTGCCCGTGTCGTCGTCTGGGACCCTCTATGGAGCTTAGCATGGTACCTACCTCGTGTCGACACGTTCGTGTCGCGCACGTCGACTCCAACCAATCGAGACGAGTACATTCTCTGATCATTTTATATCCTGCTTAGAATTATTTCCTGCATTAAATTACTTTACTTGTACTGTCACGTTGGTCACACGGATTGGTACTATATGGATCCCTTCTTGAAATGTTATCCCTTAGGAAGCATCGGGTAATACATGTTCTGTGCGTTTCACTTACATGGCGTATCACTATGCTTCACTGGTTCTTTGATCACTTGTGACATATACTCTTATGATCACAGAGTCTCCTAGAATCTCTTATCCCATTTATTGGGTATCCTAGAATCTCCTAGAATCCCCATTTATGGGACATCCATGTATCACCCTTCGGGGGACTTTGCATGGAATCATAACATAACCTGGTTGGATCCTTGTGTATTGATTGGGGGTACGGGGGAGTAGAAATAGACATGTGAATAATACCCAAGTAGTATCTTATCAGAATCTCTTCCATAGTGTCTTATCAGAATCTCCTATGCCATTTACATGTCTATATTGTACTCTGACTCACTAGCCACTGTTAGTCTCTATTTATAGTAGATATTTCTATTACAGCTCTCTCTCTGTTTACATACAGCATTTCTTTCAGTACATGTATCTTACTTTACTGCATGATTATATTTTCTAACCTGCTATGAACTGTTGAGATGTAATGTGCTCACTCCTGTCCTGACTGGACCTGTTGATAAATTTTACAGATAGTATGGAGGTTGCCTGCTAGCCTAGAGGAGACACAGTAGAGGTTGTATAGGTAGCTAGGATTTTGTTCAGTTTATTTTCAGTTGTCTTGAGTTGTATTTATGGATTTCTGTATTTGAGCTTTGAGATGTATTTCTGGGTTTGTGTATCTTAGACACTTAGACTTCTATCTGCTGTATCTCTTTTGGATTTCATATTTTATCTATCTTCCTTTATGCTCTACCATTAGATGTGATTGAGTTTATATTCTGCTATGTCACCCCCATTCGGGGAGTATAAACTGCTTATCCTTATACTGTTAGATGCATGAGACCTAGGACAGCGTTCTACCGTCGACACTGCGGCGTAGGCTGGACGTTGTTACGTTCTCGTGCCATTACTCTAGGGTGCGGGTCGTGACACGTTTTTAGTGGTGGTCCATGCAGGTCGAGTTTGTGTAGTGGTATTCGAACTAGAGTACCACTACAGCCCGCAGTAGGATTAGGATATATTTTGAAGATACTCAATCACAGTTAGGATCCTTTGAGAGATTCCTGGGACGACCCTTGAGAATCTTATTTAACTTCGATTTGGAAACTCTCTTTTTCCTTAATTTCATTATCCTTATTTTCTGTTGTTGAATTTGATTTTGAGGGATTATTGTTAAATTTGAGTTTGTATTTATTGATTTTGATGGAATATTGTTGAATTTTGAATCTTGATGTTAGCTGTAGCATCCGAGTTTGTATTTATATGATTTGAAGGATTTTTGCTCATTTTTGAATCTTGATGTTCGTTGATAAATTTGATTTTTGGGTATTCATTGTTGATTTAACTTAAATTTTGTCAAGATAAAATTATATGGGCTAGGTCATCTAAGTTTTGGAATCTAGTCTTCTATAGTCACATTAGCCAGCATGGTGAGGACATATAGTCTGGCTTTGGATATATTTCTTGGGTGTAGGAATTTAAGGTTTTCGCAGCCAAGCTAGCGGCATCGCAAAAATGTTAAATACCACAATTCTAGAGGTATGTGCCTAAGTCGAGGACTTTGTGATTATCGTAGCCTTGCTTACTAGTATGACGAGGATTTAGAGTACCAAGATTGTGGATAGACGCATATGATTATCAGATTGTACCTTAAATATTTTTGAACATGTTTTCTCTACTTTTGTTCAGTCTTTCAAAAAAAAAATTTTGTTTTGTTTTGTTTCTCATTATTTAATTTAGTAGTAGCTTTAGCTGTTTTTTATAAACCTTGTGTAACTTCTTACTATGAATTCCTTCTTAAAGCAATGAATCGATGATTTTGCTAGAACTTATCTTGGAATTTGATATTATAGCTCTGGTTTCAAAATGGTTCCTTCTTTTAAACCGATAAGCAGAACAGATTCTTTTATCATTCTCTTCCTGCCAATATTTTATTTCCATCATTCCTTGTCTTATACAACTGTCATGATTACATCAATTCTCTGCCTCGTATCTAATTCTGTCAGGTAGAATTTAAACCCTTGAATCTTCATATCATTTTACATAAGAAATGTTGAGGAAGTGACGTGAATCATCTAGGTCAAAAATGACGTAATTGGTTATCATATGATGATTTTGTAGGAATCAAAATGTTGGACGTTAAATGTGAAAAAAAAATTTGAAATGGAGATGTGGTAAAGGTTGAAATAAAATTGAGGGATAATATTATCAATTTAGAAACAATCATAGAAAGTTGGTTATGAATAATTCATGGATGTATTTCAAAACTAATGAAGATATTCAAGGTCAATCTAGTTTTGAGAACTTAGAAAATCTTGGTTATTGATTCTGGGGAAACTTTTACTCTGAGGCTATATAGAAATTAGAAATAAAAAAGAGAATTTTATTGTATTCAATGATTATGCAAAAATTGAACTAGATATTGTAAGAGGGTGACTAGAGACAGAGAGAACACAAGGATTTACGTTATAGGAATTATTTTAGATGATTGGAAGAAATTGTAGAATTCAAAAGGATAATATTTGAAGGTGAACGTTGAAAAAAATATGAAGGTTGATTTATAAATAAGAATAAATTTTATGTGACATAGTGGTATGGTAGTTTAGTAAATACGAGACTCGATTTAAACAAGTTCAAGAATTTCATAAACTGGATTTAGAGGTTTCGGATCTAATTTAGAACGAGGTGAAGGAATATAAAATTTTGATTAAATGAATAAGTGTTTATACCTAATTAAGAGGGGTATGCTTCGTGGGAAGTGTTTTAGAAGTTTAGAATTTTGTCTAGGGTGATCATGGTAAAGGTTTAGATGACTGAAGGTTATAAAATTTTGATGATAGTCATATGAAGGTTGATTTTCATACTGGGATTTGTGAGAAAATATGATTGGCAAATGGTAAACTGATAGTTTCAGAGAGAGATGATTAACTGACTTCGTATGAAATCTTTCTTGGTTTTCTCTAAAAAGGGTTTTTCAATATCATTGAATCCTAGTTTCCTTAATCACGACCAAATCGACTTCGATCACCTTTTCTTATTATATTAATATCTTGGGTTGTACTCAATTGAATTAAATTTGATTGTGACCTGAATCTCCATCCCCGTATGCTCGTTCTCAGACTTTGTTGAACCTGTCCTCCATATTGCCCAAATCTTGGTTTCCAAAATTGATCAACTTAGATTGTATCACGACTAAAAAATTTCTTAATATTATTGTGATTGGATTGCAATGCTATTGACATTCGTTCTTTAAACTATTAATTTTGATTTTCCTTGAGTAGTGCCTTTCATTGTACCAATAGTCTTGACCCTTGACCGTACTCAAATTATTTGAATTCCATCGTGACTTGGATCTCTATCATATGTTGCTCGTGCTCAAAATCTCGATTTTAAATTTTTCGAACCTAAATTCAAATATTGATTAGCCTTATTCTTTATCGCATCAATATTTTAATTTTGATCGTGATCAAACTTCGATACCCATATCACTCGTGCATAAAATCCTGATTTATTCTTGAAATGACTAAATTCTGTTCCAATCGCGATTAATTTCGTACTATTCTTGATCGTACCGAAAATTGATGGTAAGTATGCCTACGTTACCACCATACTCTTCATCATACCTAAATACTATTCGACCAAGGTTCAACTGACTTTATCTTCGATCGTGTCAAACTAACGATTATGATCATGTTCGAATTTTAACACTGGTACTCAAACTCTTTTCTGGCCATGGTTTACTTCCTGATTATATCTGAACTCCTTGTGATTAGTCATGCCTAGATGACCCGGCATGACTAGACGACTATGAATCCCATGATCGTAATTTTAACGACCATGATTATCGTACCGATTTTGCCTCTAAATCGTGCTTGAAAATTTTTGTCCTGGATCATGATTACCCGATTTGATTATGAACTTGTCATAAAAAAATTTAGTGATCATATCCGAAATAATTTTTCCTTCGTGCCTAAAAATTCGATCCTCTAGTCACCATGCTGCTACTCCTTCCTATTTCATGACGAGGTTTTGATTTTTTTTGTCACTCTACTTACGTCATGCCTATGTGATTTTAGTCATTCTAAGGTTTTAAGTCTCGATTTCGTTCGTGATCAAGTAGTTTGATCCTTAGTCATTGATCGTGCCAACCGTTTCATTATTCCTAGCTATGACCAATCGCATCATTTTTCGTATTGACCGTGCCTTTACAACCTTGATTCCGAAATCATGATTTTATCGCCATTCATAGCTAAGCTTGGATCTTGATCGTGCTTATACGACCTAGAGTCTGATTTCATCAAATCTAACTACCAATCGTTCTATACTCTAATTTCGTACTCCATTCGTTTCTCTTGGCCGTGATTAAGATCATGACTAATAACCTGAAATTATTCCTAATTTGTGTTTAAACAATGATGATGATTCTATGATTCTATCGTGCCAAATCCATAGTCGTGCCCAAACAATTTCAAGTTGATTATCTTGATCGTGCCAACTCGTCGTTCTTTGATCGTGTCGGCCATACTGTCTAAAATTCCATCATGTTTTAACCCCCTTGCCAAGCTTTAATTTCGAGAACAAAATTTCTTTAAGGAGGGTAGATTTGTAACCTCCGTTAATTGATTTCTTAAATTCTTCCTTTATTTTATTTTGTATTTTTTAAAACTCCGAATTTTCTGAATCTCGAAAAACGTGCAAATTCTAATTTTTGGGAAAAACAAATTTGACCGTGATTGCTATCGGTCCTTGTTGACTTTGGTTTACTATTTTAAGCGAATTATCCTATTAGAATTTTCCTGCCATTTTCCTTGAATCAATAAGTTTTAATTATTTTTTTATATGAAAAACGGTTATTGAATTTCAAAATTTCAAAATATATTATTTAGTAAATAAATAATTGTTATATATTTTTAAATAATTAGTGAATAAATTAGTATTATTTATTTCTCTAAAATTATTGGCTAAATTATAATTAGCCATTTGTTAAATTTGTGTTAACTAGTAATTTAATTATTAATTTATAACTAGTATTTATTTAGTACTAATTAATGTACTAACTAGCAATATGTTAGCAGTTAGTAGTTAGTATGTTAGTTTCCACTAATTTTCCAAATTTCTATTACATATACATTTTTAGGGTTTTCTCCCCACTCCCCTATAAGTAGCATACTTTCCAAGACCCACACACATCCCCAAAACCTAAAAAAATTCCTACAGCCGCCACCCCAGGCCATTCCCGACGAGCCTCCACCCATCTCCGTTTATTCCGCGGCTGCCCGGCCATGCCGCACCACCATCCCGTCACCAACTGCATCAGTCCCGACCGCCACCATCAGATCCATCACCCCGGCCAACTGGCCCAACCCCTCGCCGCACCACCACCCGAACCACCACCGCCATTTCCGTCCATTCGCCACCTCCGGCCATCCCCTGGCCATCACAACCACCCACCACCGCCATCAACCTCCACCGCCACCATCAGATCCAACACCGCCACCATCAGATCCGCCACCACCCGGCCACTGCCATCACCTTCAACCTTCATCGCCACCATCGTCCACCACCGTTCACCACTACCCGGCCACCGCCATCCCAACCACCCACCACCGCCATCACAACACGCCACCACCGCCACAAACACAACATCCCCATCATCATAGAGAGAGAGAGAGAGGGAGAGGGAGGACCTGACTGGCGCGCCACCGTGCGAGTCCTCCGCCGCCCTAGCCGAGCTCGCACCGCCGTGCGAGCCCTCCTCCGTCGCCGCTCCCTGGAACCGCCACCCTGGCCCAGCTCTTCCTCACCTTCCTGGCGCTCCGCCCGCGCTCCGCCACCCCTCCGCCGAGAAACCCCCTTTCCGTGAGCTCTCCGCCTCTTTTCGTCTGATTGTTGGGGACAGAGCCCCGCTGACTAAATTATATGCATTAGTTATATATATTATATATAATAGTTATATATTATTATTTATATATAATAGTTAATTATTAGTATATAATGGTTAATTATTAGTTTGAATAATAGTTTAATATATAAAATGTATAATAGTATAATACATGTATATTGTTATATATAATGTATATTAGTTTATATTAAATGCATGTTAGTTTATGTATAGTATATAATGATGGTATTAGTATTATTATTATTTTATTAGTATGATTTAAAGTATGATTGTAATATTGTTACTAATTTTATTAATATTATTGATTAATTTATAGTTAGAAAATTAATTAGTTGCTATCAATAAATATTGAGATACTTATGTGTAAGTATATAATTTGGTCCCATTATTATTTTATTGGTATAAATATATTAACGTAATTACTTGCTTGGTAAATTATATAAATAAATATATAATAATATTTCTAAAATATTATAGTAAGATTTTTGACCTAAATTAATAGTTTAATTATTCATTTAGTGATTTTGCCCGAAGGGTAGGCTTTACTAATAAAATTATAATATATATTGATACTAAAAAATTTTCCCTTATTATTAGCTAATATCAAATATCTTGATTAATACAATATCTATTTTCCTAAATTATTATAAACAATTTTGGATAATTTTGTATAGTTAATCTTTTTTCCTAAATTCATATTTATCGAAATAGGAATATTGGTACAGAAATGATTTGCTGAGTTTTGAAATATTATCTAAATATGTTGATTAACGCAGATATATTTTTATCATTATAAGGATTTCCAGAAATTTATTATATTTATTTAATTATATTTTTCTGAAATCATAAATCGTGACTATGATAGTCATTTTCTATTTCTTAAATTTGTTATCGTACCAAACCCTGATTTCAGACTTTTATATACCAAACTAGGCTATTGGTCTATTCTGGACTCATTGGGACTGCCTGTGTCGTCGTCTGGGACCGTCTATGGAGCTTAGCATGGTACCTACCTCGTGTCGACACGTTCGTGTCGCGCACGTCGACTCCAACCAATCGAGGCGAGTACATTCTCTGATCATTTCATATCCTGCTTAGAATTATTTCCTGCATTAAATTACTTTACTTGTACTGTCACGTTGGTCACACGGATTGGTACTATATGGATCCCTTCTTGAGATGTTATCCTTAGGGAGCATCGGATACTACATGTTCTGTGCGTTTCACTTACATGGCGTATCACTATGCTTCACTGGTTCTTTGATCACTTGTGACATATACTCTTATGATCACAGAGTCTCCTAGAATCTCTTATCCCATTTACTGGGTATCCAAGAATCTCCTAGAATCCCCATTTATGGGACATCCATGTATCACCCTTCGGAGGCCTTTGCATGGAATCATAACATAACCTGGTTGGATCCTTGTGTATTGATTGGGGGTACGGGGGAGTAGAAGTAGACATGTGAATAATACCCAAGTAGTATCTTATCAGAATCTCTTCCATAGTGTCTTATCAGAATCTCCTATACCATTTACATGTCTATATTGTACTCTGACTCACTAGCCACTGTTAGTCTCTATTTATAGTAGATATTTCTATTACAGCTCTCTCTCTGTTTACATACAGTATTTCTTTCAGTAACTGTATGTTACTTTACTGTATGATTATATTTTCTAACCTGCTATGAACTGTTGAGATGTAATGTGCTCGCTCCTGTCCTGACAGGACCTGTTGATAAATTTTACAGATAGCATGGAGGTTGCCTGCTAGCCTAGAGGAGACACAGTAGAGGTTGTATAGGTAGCTAGGATTTTGCTCAGTTTATTTTCAGTTGTATTGAGTTGTATTTATGAATTTCTGTATTTGAGCTTTGAGATGTATTTCTGGGTTTGTGTATCTTAGACACTTAGAATTCTATCTGCTGTATCTCTTTTGGATTTCATGTTTTATCTATCTTCCATTATGCTCTACCATTAGATGTGATTGAGTTTACATTCTGCTATGTCACCCCCATTCAGGGAGTATAAACTGCTTATCCTTATACTGTTAGATGCATGAGACCTAGGACAGCGTTCTACCGTCGACACTACGGCGTAGGCTGGGCATTGTTACGTTCTCGTGCCCTTACTCTAGGGTGCGGGTCGTGACACGTTTTTAGTGGTGGCCCATGCAGGTCTAGTTTGTGTAGTGGTATTCGAACTAGAGTACCACTACAGCCCGCAGTAGGATTAGGATATATTTTGAAGATACTCAATCACAGTTAGGATCCTTTGAGAGATTCCTGGGACGACCCTTGAGAATCTTATTTAACTTCGATTTGGAAACTCTCTTTTTCCTTAATTTGATTATCTTTATTTTCTGTTGTTGAATTTGATTTTGAGGGATTATTATTAAATTTGAGTTTGTATTTATTGATTTTGATAGAAGATTGTTAAATTTTGAATCTTGATGTTAGCTGTAGCATCCGAGTTTGTATTTATATGATTTGAAGGATTTTTTCTCATTTTTGAATCTTGATATTCGTTGATAAATTTGATTTTTGGGTATTCATTGTTGATTTAACTTAAATTTTGTCAAGATGAAATTATATGGGCTAGGTCATCTAAGTTTTGGAATCTAGTCTTTTATAGTCACATTAGCCAGCATGGTGAGGACATATAGTCTGGCTTTGGATATATTTCTTGGGTGTGGAAATTTAAGGTTTTCGCAGCCAAGCTAGCGACATCGCAAAAATGTTAAATACTACAATTCTAGAGGTATGTGCCTAAGTCGAGGACTTTGTGATTATCGTAGCCTTGCTTACTAGTATGACGAGGATTTAGAGTACCATGATTGTGGATAGACGCATATGATTATCAGATTGTACCTTAAATTATTTTGAACATGTTTTCTCTACTTTTGTTCAGTCTTTCAAAAAAAAATTTGTTTTGTTTTGTTTCTCATTATTTAATTTAGTAGTAGCTTTAGCTGTTTTTATAAACCTTGTGTAACTTCTTACTATAAATTCCTTCTTAAAGCAATGAATCGATGATTTTGCTAGAACTTATCTTGGAATTTGATATTATAGCTCTGGTTTCAAAATGGTTCCTTCTTTTAAACTGATAAGCAGAACAGATTCTTTTATCATTCTCTTCCTGCCAATATTTTATTTCCATCATTCCTTGTCTTATACAACTGTCATGATTACATCAATTCCCTGCCTCGTATCTAATTCTGTCAGGTAGAATTTAAACCCTTGAATCTTCATATCATTTTACCTGAGAAATGTTGAGGAAGTGACGTGAATCATCTAGGTCAAAAATGACGTAATTGGTTATCATATGATGATTTTGTAGGAATCAAAATGTTGGATGTTAAATGTGAATTTTTTTTGAAATGGAGATGTGGTAAAGGTTGAAATGAAATCGAGGGATAAATGTTATCAATTTAGAAACAATCATAGAAAGTTGGTTATAAATAATTCATGGATGTATTTTAAAACTAATGAAGATATTCAAGGTCAACCTAGTTTTGAGAACTTAGAAAATCTTGGTTATTGATTCTGGGGAAACTTTTACTCTGAGGCTATGTAGAAATTAGAAATGAAAAAGAGAATTTTATTGTATTCAATGATTATGCAAAAATTAAACTAGATATTGTAAGAGGGTGACTAGAGACAGAGAGAACACAAGGATTTTACGTTATAGGAATTATTTTAGATGATTGGGAGAAATTGTAGAATTCAAAGGATAATATTTGAAGGTGAACGTTGAAGAAAATATGAAGGTTGATTTATAAATAAGAATAAATTTTATGTGACATAGTGGTATTGTAGTTTAGTAAATACGAGACTCGATTTAAACAAGTTCAAGAATTTCATAAACTGGATTTAGAGGTTTCGGATCTAATTTAGAACGAGGTGAAGGGATTTGAAAATTTGATTAAATGAATAAGTGTTTATACCTAATTAAGAGGGGTATGCTTTGTGGGAAGTGTTTTAGAAGTTTGGAATTTTGTCTAGGGTGATCATGGTAAAGGTTTAGATGACTGAAGGTTATAAAATTTCGATGATAGTCATATGAAGGTTGATTTTCATACTGGGATTTGTGAGAAAATATGATTGGCAAATGGTAAACTGATAGTTTCAGAGAGAGATGATTAACTGACTTCGTATGAAATCTTTTTTGTTTTTCGCTAAAAAGGGTTTTTCAATATCATTGAATCCTAGTTTCCTTAATCACGACCAAATCGACTTCGATCACCTTTTCTTATCATATTAATATCTTGGGTTGTACTCAATTGAATTAAATTTGATTGTGACCTGAATCTCCATCCCCATATGCTCGTTCTCAGACTTTGTTGAACCTGTCCTCCATATTGCCCAAATCTTGGTTTCCAAAATTGATCAACTTAGATCGTATCACGACTAAAAAAATTTCTTAATATTATTATGATTGGATTGCAATGCTATTGACATTCGTTCTTTAAACTATTGATTTTGATTTTCCTTGAGTAGTGCCTTTTATTGTACCAATAGTCTTGACCCTTGACCGTACTCAAATTATTTGAATTCCATCGTGACTTGGATCTCTATCATATGTTGCTCGTGCTCAAAATCTCGATTTCAAATTTTTCGAACCTAAATTCAAATATTGATTAGCCTTATTCTTCATCGCGTCAATATTTTAATTTTGATCGTGATCAAACTTCGATACCCATATCACTCGTGCATAAAATCCTGATTTATTCTTGAAATGACTAAATTCTGTTCCAATCGCGATTAAGTTTCGTACTATTCTTGATCGTACCAGAAATTGATGGTAAATATGCCTACGTTACCACCATACTCTTCATCATACCTAAATAGTATTCGACCAAGGTTCAACTGACTTTATCTTCGATCGTGTCGAACTAACGATTATGATCATGTTCAAATTTTAACACTGGTACTCAAACTCTTTTCTGGCCATGGTTTACTTCCTGATTATATCTGAACTCCTTGTGATTAGTCATGCCTAGATGACCCGGCATGACTAGACGACTATGAATCCCATGATCGTAATTTTAACGACCATGATTATCGTACCGATTTTGCCTCTAAATCGTGCTTGAAAAATTTTTGTCCTGGATCACGACTACCTGATTTGATTATGAACTTGTCATAAAAAAAAATTTTAGAGATCATATCCGAAATAATTTTTCCTTCGTGCCTAAAAATTCGATCCTCTAGTCACCATGCTGCTACTCCTTCCTATTTCATGACGAGGTTTTGATTTTTTTTTGTCACTCTACCTACGTCATGCCTAGGTGATTTTAGTCATTCTAAGGTTTTAAGTCTCGATTTGGTTCGTGATCAAGTGGTTTGATCCTTAGTCATTGATAGTGCCAAACATTTCATTATTCCTAGCTATGACCAATCGCATCATTTTTCGTATTGACCGTGCCTTTACAACCTTGATTCCGAAATCATGATTTTATCGCCATTCATAGCTAAGCTTGGATCTTGATCGTGCTTATACGACCTAGAGTCTGATTTCATCAAATCTAACTACCAATCGTTCTATACTCGAATTTCGTACTCCATTCGTTTCTCTTGGCCGTAATTAAGATCATGACTAATAACCTAAAATTATTCCTAATTTGTGTTTAAACAATGATGATGATTCTATGATTCTATCGTGCCAAATCCATAGTCGTGCCCAAACAATTTCAAGTTGATTATCCTGATCGTGCCAACTCGTCGTTCTTTGATCGTGTCGGCCATACTGCCTAAAATTCCATCATGTTTTAACCCCCTTGCCAAGCTTTAATTTCGAGGACGAAATTTCTTTAAGGAGGGTAGATTTGTAACCTCCGTTAATTAATTTCTTAAATTCTTCCTTTATTTTATTTTATTTTGTATTTTTCAAAACTCTGAATTTTCTGAATCTCGAAAAACGTACAAATTCTAATTTTTGGGAAAAATAAATTTGACCGTGATTGCTATCGGTCCTTGTTGACTTTGGTTTACTATTTTAAGCGAATTATCCTATTGGAATTTTCCTGCCATTTTCCTTGAATCAATAAGTTTTAATTATTTTTTTATATGGAAAACGGTTATTGAATTTCAAAATTTCAAAATATATTATTTAGTAAATAAATGATTATTATATATTTTTAAATAATCAGTGAATAAATTAGTATTATTTATGTCTTTAAAAATATTGGCTAAATTGTAATTAGCCATTTTTTAAATTTGTGTTAACTAGTAATTTAATTATTAATTTATAACTAGTATTTATTTAGTACTAATTAATGTACTAACTAGCAATATGTTAGCAGTTAGTAGTTAGTATGTTAGTTTCCACTAATTTTCCGAATTTCTATTACATATACATTTTTAGGGTTTTCTTCCCACTCCCCTATAAGTAGCACACTTCCCAAGACCCACACACATCCCCAAAACCTAAAAATATTCCTACAGCCGCCACCCCAGGCCATTCCCGACGAGCCTCCACCCATCCCCGTCTATTCCGCGGTTGCCCGGCCACCATCAGATCCACCACCGCCACCATCAGATCTGCCACCATCCGGCCACTGCCATCACCTTCAACCTCCATCGCCACCATCGTCCACCACCATTCACCACCACCCGGCCACCGCCATCCCAACCACCCACTACCGCCATCATAACATGCCACCACCGCCACCAACACAACATCCCCATCATCATAGAGAGAGAGAGAGAGAGGGAGAGGGAGGACCTGACTGGCGGCCACCGCGCGAGTCCTCCGCCGCCCTGGCCGAGCTCGCGCCGCCGCGCGAGCCCTCCTCCGTCGCCGCTCTGCCGGCGCCGCTCCCTGGAACCGCCGCCCTGGCCCAGCTCTTCCTCGCCTTCCCGGCGCTCCGCCCGCGCTCCGCCACCTCTCCGTCGAGAAAACCCCCTTTCCGTGAGCTCTCCGCCTCTTTTCGTCTGATTGTTGGGGACAGAGCCCCGCTGACTAAATTATATGCATTAGTTATTTATATTATATATAATAGTTATATATTATTATTTATATATAATAGTTAATTATTAGTATATAATGGTTAATTATTAGTTTGAATAATAGTTTAATATATAAAATGTATAATAGTATAATACATGTATATTGTTATATATAATGTATATTAGTTTATAATAAATGCATGTTAGTTTATGTATAGTATATAATGATGGTATTAGTATTATTATTATTTTATTAGTATGATTTAAAGTATGATTGTAATATTGTTACTAATATTATTAATATTATTGATTAATTTATAGTTAGAAAATTAATTAGTTGCTATCAATAAATATTGAGATACTTATGTGTAAGTATATAATTTGGTCCCATTATTATTTTATTGGTATAATTATATTGACGTAATTACTTGCTTGGTAAATTATATAAATAAATATATAATAATATTTCTAAAATATTATAGTAAGATTTTTGACCTAAATTAATAGTTTAATTATTCATTTAGTGATTTTGCCCGAAGGGTAGGCTTTATTAATAAAATTATAATATATATTGATACTAAAATGTTTTCCCTTATTATTAGCTAATATCAAATATCTCGAATAATACAATATCTATTTTCCTAAATTATTATAAACAATATTGGATAATTTTTTATAGTTAATCTTTTTCCCTAAATTCATATTTATCAAAATAGGAATATTGGTACAGAAATGATTTGCTGAGTTTTGAAATATTATCTAAATATGTTGATTAACGCAGATATATTTTTATCATTATAAAGATTTCCAGAAATTTATTATATTTATTTAATTATATTTTTCTGAAATCATAAATCGTGACTATGATAGTCATTTTCTATTTCTTGAATTTATGGTCGTACCAAACCCTGATTTCAGACTTTTATATACCAAACTAGGCTATTGGTCTATTCTGGACTCATTGGGACTGCCCGTGTCGTCGTCTGGGACCCTCTATGGAGCTTAGCATGGTACCTACCTCGTGTCGACACGTTCGTGTCGCGCACGTCGACTCCAACCAATCGAGGCGAGTATATTCTCTGATCATTTCATATTCTGCTTAGAATTATTTCCTGCATTAAATTACTTTACTTGTACTGTCACGTTGGTCACACGGATTGGTACTGTATGGATCCCTTCTTGAGATGTTATCCTTAGGGAGCATCGGGTACTACATGTTCTGTGCGTTTCACTTACATGGCGTATCACTATGCTTCACTGGTTCTTTGATCACTTGTGACATATACTCTTATGATCACAGAGTCTCCTAAAATCTCTTATCTCATTTACTGGGTATCCTAGAATCTCCTAGAATCCCCATTTATGGGACATCCATGTATCACCCTTCGGGGGCCTTTGCATGGAATCATAACATAACCTGGTTGGATCCTTGTGTATTGATTGGGGGTACGGGGGAGTAGAAGTAGACATGTGAATAATACCCAAGTAGTATCTTATCAGAATCTCTTCCATAGTGTCTTATCAGAATCTCCTATACCATTTACATGTCTATATTGTACTCTGACTCACTAGTTACTGTTAGTCTCTATTTATAGTAGATATTTCTATTACAGCTCTCTCTCTCTCTCTCTCTCTCTGTTTACATACAGCATTTCTTTCAGTACCTGTATCTTACTTTACTGCATGATTATATTTTCTAACCTGCTATAAACTGTTGAGATATAATGTGCTCGCTCCTGTCCTGACTGGACCTGTTGATAAATTTTACAGATAGCATGGAGGTTGCCTGCTAGCCTAGAGGAGACATAGTTGAGGTTGTATAGGTAGCTAGGATTTTGCTCAGTTTATTTTCAGTTGTCTTGAGTTGTATTTATGGATTTCTGTATTTGAGCTTTGAGATGTATTTCTGGGTTTGTGTATCTTAAACACTTAGACTTCTATCTGCTGTATCTCTTTTGGATTTCATGTTTTATCTATCTTCCATTATGCTCTACCATTAGATGTGATTGAGTTTACATTCTGCTATGTCACCCCCATTCGGGGAGTATAAACTGCTTATCCTTATACTGTTAGATGCATGAGACCTAGGACAGCGTTCTACCGCCGACACTGCGGCGTAGGCTGGGCATTGTTACGTTCTCGTGCCCTCACTCTAGGGTGCGGGTCGTGACACGTATAAAGCATTCAGGTTAAATATATATATATATATATATATATATATATATATATATATATATATATATATATATATATATATATAAATATATATGCAAGCAACTAACATCAATGCATACAGATTACATACTCCTAGACATAAGAATGATAAATTACTAAATTAATCACCACTCCCTGGTTCTAAAAACTTTCCTTGTAAAAGTACTTTACCATATAGGAACAAAGAAGAACAAATATTAGGAGAAAGCAAATGAAAGGAAAGAGGGTGAGGCTCATTTCAAATTTTTATCCATCACAATGACTGACAAATGCTCAATTATTCCAGAAAGCCAAAAGCAAAAGGAGCCATCATTCCAGGAAGCCAAAAAAGAAGTTGTTTAGCATCCATTTGTGATTTCCATATGAAAACCAAGTTCACAGTTTGGAAAGAAAAAAAATAATTAATTCCAAAACAGTTTTAAAACATTTTGGTGTTTGGAATTTGACTTTGTATAAGGAGGTTTTCATTTCCAGTTCCCGAAAACGAGGACAATCTTGGTTTAGTTTTACCAAATCCAAACCAAAAAGAATCCTAAACAATTCCCACACAATTCAGCATAGAAAACCTTTGTGTGGACGACAGCGTAACAAAATTTTTTTTGATTTGAAATAGAAAGAAAGGATGGAGTACTTGCCTCTGTTTTGAGCAAAACCTAGAATTTTCTTCCTTTCCCAACTCTCTCCTAATTCAACCCTATTCCAATAACAACAATTTTATACTACTAATTCTTCCAAAATTAACCTAGATTTGGGAAGAGGAAAAATTGGAAGGGAAGAAGAATACCTATGGTTTTGGAATGAAGGAGAGGGAGGAGATGAAGATGGAAGTGGTGGTGGTGGCCGGCGACGGGCGCACGGGTGGCCGGCGGTGGCGGGCGGCGCCGGCGGCGGCGCGGCAGCAACACAGCAGCGGCAGCGCGCTGTAGCAGCAGTAGCGGGAGTAAGAGGGAGGAGGGAAGAGAAGGAGAGAGAGAGATGGAGAGAGATAGGGAGATGAGAGAGAGAGAGGAAGATATATATAGAGAGGGCGAGAGTTCGAGAAAGAGAGAGAGAGATGACCGAGAGAGTGAGAGAGGTTTCGAGAGAGGGAGAGAGGGTGCGGGTGAGGGCTGCCCCTCTCTCTTTCTCTATTATATATTTTTTTCTTTTTTTTAGGGATTCAAAATAAAAATCTCTAAAAATAAGAATGAAAATATTATTATTATTATTATTACATCAATTATTGTTTATATCATAAAAAAAATTTAAAGCAAAACATCTAATTAGATGGAAATATAATAAAATATTAATACATAATTATTGAAAAGCAGCTATGACAGTTATTAAATATAAAATAAAAATAATTTTTTTGACAAAATAATGAATTGGCAGAATTAGCAACTAAATATTTTGAACAATCCTCGTGAGTTTACACTTGATCCACTAAATCTAAAGTATCAAATTGACAACTTGTTATCATAAACTACCAAATTAATATTTAAATATCCTGAAATCCTAAGCTTTTGTAACTTACTAGCATACAATTGGAGTTTCTTGTGGGTCGAACGATATTGACCAATTAGGTCGGCCCAGGTCCGATCGAAGCCCGGGATCGGCCTAGCTCGTTCCCAATTTTGGGTCGAACTGGATTTATAAATCATGCCGGGTCAAAGTATCAGTCCTTGCCCCCCTCCCCCCCCCCCACCGGGGGCAATGCCATCCCCTTATTGCAAGGGTAATATGGTCTTTTTAGTGGTATTTTAACCAAATTACCATCATAATTTACTCGTTTATCGACGTTATTCATGAGCAATTTGGTCAGTCACAATAGCTATAAACAGTTATATTACAAGGGTATTTGTGGACATTTTAGTCATTCAAAAATCTACAACTATGTTTTGTTTTATCTATTTCTATCACAAATTTATAACTCAAAATCTTCTTATACTCTCTACCGTTACGAACCACGTGAGGTGACAATTGGAGATGATATAGGACACATAGGGGTACATGTTAGAGTTGATTTGGTGGATGATTGATCAATAAAAACCATAGAGACACGGGTTAGAAAAGGACCAACCTACTGTTCGGATTTTAGCACCATCACTACAAAAATATTGTTAATTAGTGACTGACATTACCGACGTAAGTAAAAAAAGTCGCCAAATAGCGACGGAATACCGACTAACTAGCTACTGATATTGTATATAAAATAAATTATAAAGTTACGTCGCTATATGTCGCTACCTATGTACCGACTGATTAGCGACGAAAATTTTCGTCGCTATCTATGGGTAAAAGTGAAACAGTAACCCCTTTCTTTCCCATTCTCAAATTTTCATCTAAATTCTATTTCTCCCCAAATTTTTGACCACGACCCCTCTTACCCTCCGGCGACCTTCTCCTCCTCCCCCTCCTCCTCCTCCGCCCACTACTCCTCCTCCTCTTCAAAGGCGGCCCCCTCATCCTCCTCCGCCCACTCCTCCTCCTCCACTTCCTCCGCCAGTACACCTCCTCCTCCTCCACCGATCACCTCTTGTCACGCCCCAACCCGGAATCACCCGAATCATCGTCCTCGCAGGGGGCGTGATGCCGCACGAGCCTGGAGTTGCGCTCGTGCAAGGCAAGATGATAAGTTCTCAAATGGTTATCTTTTGATTCGATATTAACAATGAAAGAAAAACAGAGTATACGAAACAATTCTCTTTATTGATATCCGAAACTGAGATTACAAAGGCTTTCGATAGCCTAACAATATATGCCAGATTAGCTACAACACTCAGGTTCTCTCTTGTCCACAAAGGATTTTACCGTTCCATACATCATGCCTTCTATATCTCGGTCGCATCAATCCTGTTGCATAGTCCGAGCGTCAATGCGATCGCACGCTTCAATACGCTTCGGTATTCCAAGCCTCAACGCGTTCAAGCAACGCTTTGCTGCAAGCCATCCATTTCCTGCACCCTGCATGAAGCTGGTGGGGGATCAGTACGTTCGTCCTCGCATGTACTGATGCAAAGATCTTCTTTCCAAACTGACATTGTAGTATTTATGTTGAATCATGCAACTTAGCTTATGATCTTGCTATGTTCTCCTTAGGGTCAATTTCATGGCATATTCGAAAGCGTAAAGCATGTTAGCATGGCAAGCATATTATTCGAATTAAAATAGGCAAGCAGACAAGCAATCTCGTGTTTGTTTCGTGGCGCAACTTCTTACCAAGTTGACGCACTCGCCCTTGCACTAACGCAAGGTGAATGCGCCCTATTTCTTCCATGTCATGTTATACGTGCATCTCTAAGCAGGATCTATGTGTGCGGGACACGTATGTGCCTACACTTTCAACCCATCGTTCCTTAGCTATATGAAGGCCGTTGGCGTATCCGCGCCAGAATAGACTAAAGGAGTTCCTTACTTTCTTTTCTCTCATTCTTTTCTCAAATTTGGTCGGGCTGCCCGGCGTTTAACGGGTGGGTTGCGGTCCCAACAGTCGAAATGTTCCTGCTGTATACCATCATTTGCGGCTTTTCTCCATCTATAAGCGAGTGCTACTCGTCCTAAGGATGTGTGCCTACAAAGATTATTCATTTCCCTCCTAGGCCAAGCAGTTCTGGGGCGCTCCGACATTTAACCGTTTGGGGGAACACTCGTGCACGAGTTATTATCACATTTAATCTCAAGTCCATCCCATTCGACCATGCAACGCCCTTATTATTTAAACAACCAAGCATAGTCTTGAATCCGAGACTCAGACTTTATCATCTCGCATTTCTTCCTTTAACTTTCTATGTTTTTACGTTTTATAGTTCGTTTCAATGTTCAATAGCACCATGCATCAACTCAATGCTCGTCAATTGAACGACCCGAAGGTCCCGAACACCTTTCAAGGCACCATGTCATATCCGACAGTTCCGCCACATTCATGCCACAACTGTATTCTTTTACAACGAAGCCATCTTTTATGATCTCGTGCACGTATGTACGTTTCGACGTATTCTGATGTTCTATGCCCTAGTGTTCAATGTCCGGGGCTTGTGCGCTAGGGCACTCGTCTATTGTCTTTCAATGTTCTAGCCTTCTAACTCGTGCACGAAGACACGGTATGGTTCGTGCACTAAGGCACTCGTCGAATACAGTTATCCCATATTCTTGTGGCTTGCGCACCGAGACGCTCGTCTTTATGATATCCAATGTTCTATAGCGACTCGTGCATATGATGCACATTTCATTTTAATTGTCTAACTAGTGTTCGACACACATTACGATTTATCTTCTGATCGGACCACGCCCGTGGCATCGATAGGTTAACTTTTAGCATACAATGAGATATTTGACTTATCGTATGAAGGAGTAAAAAGAAGAGTCAATCCTCCCACCTTGAGTCGATTCGCCTTGTCGTTTTGTCGAGCCGATGCGACTCGATTCCATAACTTCGTTGCACGGCCACTCTCCTGACTTAGCCATTCGAGCACTTCGTGCTTCATTGAATTATACGTCCGATTTGGCTTACCGTGTCCAAGTCCCAGTCCGTCGCAAGGCGGTGATTTGGTTTCGCAGACCCCTTACTAAATATGGCAAAAGATCGACCTATAATATTTTCACGTCAACGTATAACCTGCACACGAAAACAACTAAAATCAATACTTGTATCGATTCGGACTTGCGCCTTGGTCAATTCGATTTTTTAGAATCTTCGAGCCGATTCGACGCACTCATCCTTCAGGGCAACACGGTACTTCGCATCGATTCACTCGATACATTCTTTCGGGACAAGGCAACTCTTCGCATAGACTCAGTTCGATGTGTTGCTCGGGACAACGTAACTCTCGTATCGATTCGCATCGATACATTTCATTCGGTCAATGCGACTCGCTGAGTCAACGTCTCAGCGTAATGTACCGTGCGGAGAGGGGCATTACAGAATATACCACTCAAAACAAGGTTCATCCTCGAACCAAAACCAACACTCCGACTAAGTATTTTATAGATCGTTTCACGATCTCGTCCCACCAATGTTGTTCAGTTTCACACTATCTTGTAAGCTTTTCACTAACATTTCAATATCTTTCCTGCAGCTCAATTTGAATTTGTATACAACTCGATTTGGATCTATACCTATATTCAAGGTGTTCCGAAGATATATATATATATTGACCAATTCAGTGGTAGCAAATTGGAACAAAGCTGACAGGTAATTTTCAATCCTATGCTTGCCATCTCGTACTTTCGATCGGACTTGGGCTATAGTATAAGTTCTCGCAATTCTATTGCATATGCATATTGATACATACGTAATCCTCCAACAAAAGTCAAGGCACACGATACGATTTAAAAAAAATCATATTTCTTATTTTATAAGTTTCATCGGGACTATCAATTCTACGCATCGCGTCAAGCCGTCGTGCATCCGATCACAACGAGTCTCCGCAACGCCTTGCGTTCGATATCACTATCCAACGATTTCTGATGTTTCACTTCGTATCTTATCTCAACATGATTCTCTTTTGTTGACTTGCAAAAGCATCAACATTCAGGACTTCGTCCGCTAGGTTACTTACATAGACCACGTGCTTAGATTCTTCCGACGCAACTTTAAATTGACATTGCTCAAAGGCCACAATCTATCCGACACAAAAGTTTACATCAAGGCGATGGTGCTCAAGACAACGATCGCCTTGACACGAAGGTCTTTATGATACGCCTTACGTTCGATTCCTAACGAGTAGGAGTTCACTAGCCAAATTTTCAACTTACCTGTCTCATGACATCGAATATAAGTTCGATTCACGCAAGCTCAATTGCAAGATGAATCCGAATCTAACGACATGACTCATAAGTCATTCCCTTATCGTTCTCTCTCGTGCATAGCATGATTCTCGCAATCGCCTATCCAAATCACCAAGTTCGTTAGTGAATTTCTAGTTTGATCGTCGACCAACATAAACATTCAAGCATTCATCCGACGAATACTCAAAGATCTAACTATATATTCTCAATCGAAAGTTGTTCCAACAATTCTCGATCGTCTAGACTTATCGTCAACAGGAACCGTGTTATATTTGTTATCGGTGCAATCTCATATGCGATATCGCATGGATCATCTTACGGTCTGCAGCATTCAATTTGATTTGACGGTCAAGTCTTCTAGGGTCAGCTGCCCCGAAGCTACGCTCAATAATTGTGGATCATTAACGAAGGACAGTTTACTATGAACCATGCTATATCTTATTTCGGAGCCAAATCACGTTCCGACGATTCTATGCGACTACCCAATTTCGGACAAAATTATTTCTATCGGCGTAACTGATGCGCAACTATCCTCCGAGTAAATTTATGCACTACCATCGATGATTCTGCTATCCACGACGCATCTACTCGCATTGAGTTCGAGTCTATCTTATTTGCTGGTCGACACATGAGATGCTATACGCATCGAATAATCATCGATGACTTATAGTCTCGTCTTGATTAATCACAAGGTTCATGATCAACCAGTTCGTTTCATTCTCGTATTGTTACTTACAAAACTTTGATAGCGCGAGGTGCACTCCATTTTGTATTCCCACATCGTGCTTACGTTTTCTTACGTATCGATCTCGATAAGTCGTATCAATTTCGATAGCGTAAGGGTCAACTTTGAATCCGTTTCAACGTCGACAAATTACATTACATACGTCCAAGTTCACAACGAACTTTTCCATACACATTAACTTATTTTTCGATACGCCGTATCCTGCTATACTTTGATCGCGTAACTGAGTTACTGATTATCCAACATCGAACCCTCAAGTCATACACGTAACCAACTATTTCTTAGGCACGATTACTCGCGTCAACCAACTCTTCATCGAAGTCGCACATCGTGCGATTTGATTACAATTTGCATCGCCCAACATTTCTATCGAGATCGTAAGTCGTGCGATTCGATTCGCCTAGCCGAATATTTCTATCGAGATCGCAAGTCGTGTAATTCGATTCGCCTAGCCGAACATTTCTATCGAGATCGCAAGTCGTGCGATTCGATTCGCCTCGCCCAACATTTCTATCGAGATCGTAAGTCATGCGACTCATTTGTAAGCTCGAGTTTCTTTTCCCGTCGGTCCGATTATTACTTCAAGGCATAATCGTTCCGCTAGTCTCGGTCGTCCGACCGACTTATAATTCTCGTCCGATGTATCGTTTATTGATACGAGTCTCGTCTTATCGTCCCAACCGATTTTTTAAAGAATACTTGCATCAACATACCGTCATACAAATTTCCAATCGAGTCTCGGTACTCTTCCGTCCGTTGCGGACAAATCTTCCACAATTCTCACAACGCGTCGATGCAATTTGTCGCACAAGTGGTATACCATATACTACTCAGAATCGAGTCATTCATCGCATACGTGGTATGGCATATACCACTCAAAAATCAAGCCATTTCCCTCGCATTATACTTTAATAAACCAACACTCTCTTCCGACTCACGATTTTTGTAGTGATCGTGCTTGATCACAACTGTAACTTTGATTCTATCAAAATTCGACACAACTCGGTCAATGTTCTCGTTTGCCAACATAAGTTTGGTGTGCACCCGAACGATTCGTTCTATCGACTTATGATTTTAGTTCCTTTACGTTGCATCTCGTGCAACGGTTTATTTCCAATTTCCTTTGCACTTCGTGCAACGATTTATTCCCGACTTTCAAAGTCAATGCCCAAATCCGTTCAACACATTCGGTATTGGCTTATCACTTTCATTTTAATGCATATTCACAATTAACTCGTTGCACTTCGTACATTATTTTATTTCTCTTTCAACATGTCATATTGCAACAACATCTCAAATCGTATTTCACAATTTGTTGCACTTGCAACAACTAACATTTTTACGGCTCGTTGCATTCAATGCTATATACTCTTCGCGACTTTCTTAGCAAACATCATGTAATTTCCAAAACACATGCGGCAAAATTATACGATTTGTATTAGACTTATTGTATGGAACATCCAGTGCGGCATCGAGTAGAGTTTAGAGTGATTTCAAGTGGTGGTGGGCGACTTTTTAGAATTGTAATGAAGCGTCCAGAGAAAATTGAGCCTAGAGCTCTGATACCAATTTGTCACGCCCCGACCCGGAATCACCCGAATCATCGTCCTCGCAGGGGGCGTGATGCCGCACGAGCCTGGAGTTGCGCTCGTGCAAGGCAAGATGACAAGTTCTCAAATGGTTATCTTTTGATTCGATATTAACAACGAAAGGAAAACAAAGTATACGAAACAATTCTCTTTATTGACATCCGAAACTGAGATTACAAAGGCTTTCGATAGCCTAACAATATATGCCAGATTGGCTACAACACTCAGGTTCTCTCTTGCCCATAAAGGATTTCATCGTTCCATACATCATGCCTTCAATATCTCGGCCGCATCAATCCAGTTGCATAGTCCGAGCGTCAATGCGATCGCACGCTTCAATACGCTTCGACATTCCAAGCCTTAACGCGTTCAAGCAACGCTTCACTGTGAGCCATCCATTCCTTGCACCCTGCATGAAGCTGGTGGGAGATCAGTACGTTCGTCCTTGCATATACTGATACAAAAATCTTCTTTCCAAACTGACATTGTAGTATTTATGTTGAATCATACAACTTAGCTTATGATCTTGCTATGTTCTCCTTAGGGTCAATTTTATGGCATATTCGAAAGCGTAAAGCATGTTAGCATGGTAAGCATGTTATTCGAATTGAAATAGGCAAGCAGGCAAGCAATCTCGTGTTTGTTTCATGGCGCGACTTCTTACCAAGTCGACGCACTCGCCCTTGCACCGACGCAAGGTGAATGCGCCCTATTCCTTCCCTGTCATATTATAAGTGCTTCTCCAAGCAGGATCTATGTGTGTGGGACACGTATGTGCCTACACTTTCAACCCATCGTTCCTTAGCCATATGAAGGCCGTTGGCGTATCCGCGCCGGAATGGACTAAAGCAGTTCCTTACTTTCTTTTCTCTCCTTCTTTTCTCAAATTTGGTCGGGCTGCCCGACGTTTAACGGGTGGGTTGCGGTCCCAACAACCGAAATGTTCCCGTTGCATACCATCATTTGCGGCTTTTCCCCATCTATAAGCGAGTGCTACTCGTCTTAAGGATGTGCGCCTACAAAGATTATTCATTTTTCTCCTAGGCCAAACGGTTCCGGGGCGCTCCGACATTTAACCATTTGGGGGAAACACTCGTGCACGAGTTATTATCATATTTCATCTCAAGTCCATCCCATTCGACCATGCAACGCCCTTATTATTCAAACAACCAAGCATAGTCTTGAGTCCGAGACTCAGACTTTATCATCTCGCATTTCTTCCTTTAACTTTCTATGTTCTTACGTTTCATACTTCGTTTCAATGTTAAATGGCGACATGCCTCAACTCAATGCTCGTCAATCGAACGACCCGAAGGTCCTGAACACCTTTCGAGGCACCATGTCATATCCGACAGTTTCGCCACATACATGCCACAACTGTATTCTTTTGCAACGAAGCTATCTTTTATGATCTCGTGTACGTATGCACGTTTCGACATATTCGGATGTTCTATGCCTTAGTGTTCAATGTCCGGGGCTTGCGCGCTAGGGCGCTCGTCTATTGTCTTTCAATGTTCTAGCCTTCTAACTCGTGCACGAGGGCACGATATGGTTCGTGCACTAAGGCACTCGTCGAATACAGTTATCCCATATTCTTGCGGCTTGCACACCGAGGCACTCGCCTTTGCAATATCCAATGTTCCATAGCGACTCGTGCATATGATGCACGTTTTATTTTAATTATCTAAATAGTGTTCGACACACATTACGATTTGTCTTCCGATCGGACCACGCCCGTGGCGTCGATAGGTTAACTTTTAGCATACAATGAGATATTTGACTAATCGCATGAAGGAGTAAAAAGAAGAGTCAATCCTCCCACCTTGAGTCGATTCGCCTTGTCATTTCGTCGACTCGATGCGGCTTGATTCTATAACTTTGTTGCATGGCCACTCTTCTGACTTAGCCATTCAAGCACTTCGCGCTTCATTGAATTATACGTCTGATTTGGCTTACCGTGCCCAAGTCCCAGTCCGTCGCAAGGCAGTGATTTGGTTTCGCGGGCCACTTACTAAATATGGCAAAAGATCGACCTCTAATATTTTTGCGTCAACGTATAACCTGCACACGAAAACAACTAAAATCAATACTTGCATCGATTCGGACTTGCGCCTTGGTCGATTCGATTTCTTAGAATCTTCGAGCCGATTCAACGCACTCATCCTTCGAGGCAACGCGGCGCTTCGCATCGATTCACTCGATGCATTCTTTCGGGACAAGGCAACTCTTTGCATCGACTCAGTTCGATGCGTTGCTCGGGACAACGTAACTCTCGTATCGATTCGCATCGATACATTTCATTTGGTCAACGCGACTCGCTGAGTCAACATCTCAGCGTAATGCACCGTGCGGAGTGGGGCATTACACCTCCTCCTTCACCTCCCCCTCCTCCCAGTACTCTTCTTCTTCCTCCCCCCTCCGACCAGAAGCCAGCCCCATCCTCTTCCACTACTCCGTCGCCTCCTCATTTTTTCCCTCTGACCAGACGCCAGCACCCTCGTACGGCGACCCCCCCTCAGATCTGACGTCCCTCCGGTCAGACCCCATCCTCGTCCGATGCCGAAGGTAATGCCTAACCCTCATTCCTATTTTTGCTTTAATTATTGCGTTTGTGATTTTGGAGGGCATATAAATTTAGATTTTGGTGTTGGACACGGACACACATGACACATTGAACATAGATACGACCATACGCCATGGACACTTGTCGATTCCATTTCCATATCCCAATTTTCGGATATTATTCAAAATTTTAGATATTGGATTCAGATATCCGAATTTGTTTCGGATTATATGGAACATGGATACGAATTCCGATATTAATATATTTAGATACAAATTTAAGGTTGCTCGTTCTAATTTTAGGTTTTCGAATATTATCCTTAGAGCATGGACACTTGTCGATTCCGTATCCGTATTCGAATTTTCAGATACTATTTAAAATATTGGATATTGGATAAGGATATCCGAATTTGGTTCGAATATTATGAAACAAGGATACGAATTGCGATATTAATATATTCAGATACAAATTCCGATATTAAGATATTCAGATACCAATTCGAGGTAGCCAATTCTAATTTTGGGTCTTCGGATATTATTCAAAATTCGTGATATTGGATTCGGATATCCGAATATTTTTTGGAAATTAAGATTTCGAATATGTTAATAAATATATTTCTTAAATATATTTAAACACTACGGTGGTGTTCTAGGGTTATCAATACTAATATATATATATATATATATATATATATATATATATATATATATATATATATATAGTATTGTGAATATTAATTAGTTACTAATATATATATAGGATTTGGATACGACCGATACCAATCCGATACGACCGATACCAATCTGATATATCCGATATCGATACTCATAACAATGGTCTGATACCGATTTCGATACTAATATTGTTTACCTTGGTTATTACAATTAGGTACTATATTAGAATATTCTTATTATTTAAGTTTTTTTATACTTGTATTTACAATATATATGGTACGTACATGCAGAATTGGTTTGAACAATGAGTCGATACTTAGTTGACCATTCGTGGATGTACAACCGGCGACATGAGGGCAAGATTGGTTTGACGGATGATTTCAAGGCGGGCATCAAGAAATTTCTGAGATATGCTAGTAGCCAACCTTATTTCATGGACGGAAGGCTCATAAAGTGCCCTTGTGTCAAATATAATAATATATCATTTAAAGAGGTAGATCTCGTGAGAGAGCACCTCTACAAGAAGGGTTTTGTACCGAACTACAACGAGTGGACGGCTCAAGGAGAACCTTTGGTTCTGCAATACCAGTCCTCCTTCAATACGGAGGTGGGCGAGTCCACTCGTGGAGATCACTTCGAATATCGACATCGAAACTTGGCACGTGAGTTGGTATTTGATGCGGTCGGTCCTAGTTTTGATCCAAAGGATCTGAATCCTGATGCAAAAGAGTTCTATAATATATTCAAGTATGCCGATAGTCCGTTATACCCGGGTTGTGATTCTTATTATGTCCTGTTGGTGGTGACGCGGCTGTTGATCCTCAAGTCTGATTTTAACTTATCGTAGGAATGCTAAGATCGAATAATTCAGTTTGTTAGAGAGTTGCTGCCGAAAGGATCGAAGGAGATGTGATACAGAAACTCGAATTAGGCGATCCGGAAGTGCTACAAGTCCGTCTCTAGTAAAACATTGAGGGATATGATCAACGACCAGAAGGCGTTGGCTACAATCCCTGAAGATCATCACAAGGAGTGGTTAAAGGAGGACTTTTTAGAGGAGATGAAGAAGAAGATGGACACTCCGGCCTACAAGGCCAAGTGCAAGAAGGCAAAGGCTGCCCGTGCTAAGGGTGGTCACCATATGGGTGGATCCATCCCAATTTCAGAGCATTATCGATAGATGGTGAGTATTTTTACTTGTTATTTCTTCAATTGTTTAATTTTAATGTTTAGTTATTAATTATTGTTTAATTGTTACAGTGCGAGAAGGTCACCAGGACAGATGGAGATCCGAACGCCGTCGACTTTTCTAAAGTTTTTGAGCGTACTCATAAGCAAAAGTAGGATGGAAAGCTCGTAGATGATCGGACGACCAAAGCCTATGTGTTTTCTCAGTCCTATCTTATCACGACCTACTCCCGCTTTTAGGGATACGAGTACGTAGCCGTGTCTAGCCTACACTACAGCATCGGCAGTAGTACGTTGTCTAGGTCTCAATACTAATCTCAAATACAACAAACAAATCTAATTGCTCATTTACTACAAATCCAATAATACAAAATCTGCTAAACTAAATAAATACAAGAAGTGTCTGATCTATCTAGATACTAAAGTCAACCTCTAAGGTCTCTATCTCCTCCGTATAGTCCAAAGCGCGAAAGTAGGAAGCATGCCAAGTCACCTGCAACAATCCAGTCGAGAAAGTAGCAAAGTAAAATCGTATTGTATTTATGTAACTTAATACAAAAATAAGCTAGACAAGTAGAGATGCGATAGAGAACAAAGGAAACATGTACATGAACTAGAAACAATAAACATGTACAAGAAACTACTAGCAAGGACATGTATGACCAAGATAACTGGAACATGAACAAGTAGAACTAATCAAACAGTGATTTGAAATACCTTTTGACATGTGAATGGTCGGGCTAATACGGCACATCATACGATGGCTATCCACATTTTTGGTACGACCAACCCATACGTGAGGTATATGACTTAGTTATCTATATTAAATATTCATTGGGATTTTGTCACCCTCACTTTTCCCAGTTAGGGGTAAAATGGTAATTTTTCATTTTATAATATTTTTTGGAAATTTTATTTCATGAATATTATTATTTAATTATTATAGGAGTCGGGTTCGAATTTTATCGCATTTCGAGTTAATTCGGGACCCCGGTGAATTTCGACTTGAGCTGTAATTAGCCTGTTATTTAACCATGGCCCACCACACTAAACTTTTAGGTTTAGGAGTTTGGATTAGTCCCCCATGAGTAATTAAGTTTAATTATGATTTTTATTTATTTTAGCAACTTCCGAAACCCATTTTTGAATTTATTTGCATTTAGGCTAGTGTAGGGGCAAACTATTAATTACAAGTGCCCCTACCTTTGACCACCATGGCTGGTCATATAGTCCACCCCTCCACCTCTCATTTCTTCACCACTAAGTTTCCTTCCTCTCTCTTCATTTCTTTTCTTTCTAACTCCTTCTTCCTCTTCCAAATCCATTTTTAGGTATGCTTTTAAACCCTTATTAATTCTCCTATTTCATTTATTCTTTCACTAAATTAGAGAGGGGATCATTCTCTACAGTTGACCCTAGATTTGTTAGGTTCCCCTAAAATCTAGTTTAAGGTTTATTAGGGTTTAAATCATTTAGAGTGGTATATAGATATCTATAT